>CAUYSK010064779.1:0-58245 GCA_963575035.1 Avahi laniger | reverse complement strand
TGTTATGTAAATCTGTTACCCCTGACAATTATTCACTATTTTCTATAAGTTACCATGTAAGACCTCATTCGGGGCTTTTTGAGACCCATGGAGACTCAAAGCCCCCTGAGCTCCCGCTTTACCTATAATCTTTATAAACTTACAAAACTATATCTTTGTCTCAGTGTATTCTTTTATTTTTTCCATTTTCCATTTTTCTCGATTATTTTCTTATCCCTTGCAACTCTACCAAAGGGACCCGGTTTTTTGCGGGGAGCACTGACCACGTTCCCCGCAACTTCTATTACTTAGAAAGATGTGGAGAAGGAGACTTGGAATAGAATAGGGATGATAAGCTTTTTCTATAAAGGGTCAGATAGTAAATTTTTTACGCTATATGGTCTCAATCACAAATATTCAATTTTACTCTTGTAGTGCTAAAGCAACCATAGCTGATATATAAGTAGACACATGTGACTGTCTTCCAGTAAAACTTTATAAAAATGTGAATTGGGCCAGGTGTTGTCCTATTGTTTACTGACCTCTAGAATAAATAGCAAGCTATGACACATTTATTAATACATCTGAAGTTAACATTTACTTTGTTGATAATGTAGTCAACTAAACCCTTAGTGACGTTTTACATAAAATACTGATTAATCAGTGATTACATTTTATATTTTATAGAACCTAAGTGTATCCCCTTACATTTGTCTTTGACACACTCCTTCTTTTCTGATTTTCGTAAATTTGTTAAATGTGCCTTTTACATCATCTTTCAAATTGCTGATGAAAATGCTGAACAGGATAGTGGTACACATTAAGAGTTCATGAGATTTCTTTCACAGTTCAACAAATATTTATTGAGCAAGTATTACATACCAGGCACTAAAGTAATCATTAAAGCTGTAATAATTACTAAAATGGAGCACTTGCACTTTAGAACTATGCAGTACAGTTCAATGGTTAAAATTTAGAAGCAAATCATAGTCTTCCAGGAAGCTTGCTCAAAATGTGGATTCCTGTAGAACACCGGGACTAATTCTAATTCATTTGGATTACGGTGGGACAAGAGCCAGGATATCTTTACTTGTTATAGAATAAACAATCTGGTGATTTTCACATAGTACATGACTTGGAATCTAATAGTGAGTATGTTTTGAGATGAAATATCATTAAGACCAATTTTCCTATCTTGCCTACAATGGTATCATGAGAAGCTTTACCAAATGCCTGGCTAACTTCTATGTATGTACCAGCCTCTGTTTTCTGAGATTATATTCCTTTTTTTTAAGTGTAACATTAATGACCTTCACATAATCTTTCTTAAATAATCAGAAATTATAAATGTTAACAGTTAATAATGCTTAGTGCTAAATGCACATATTGCCTTATGTAAACCCCACATAATTCTATGATATAGTACTATTATTAACCATATTTTATAAATGAACAAACTGAGGTATAGGTAAATAATTGTCCAGGGTCACAACTCTTACCAGTAGAAGAGCAAGGATATAAACCCAAATTCATCCTATTTCAGGGCACCTGCTTTAAACCATTCTTCCCTAGAGTGTCCCCAAATGAACTTTTCAGCATTTCTTTCTGGGTTTCACTGGATTATTAAGTCATGTGATCTAGACTACACCCTCTCCTCCTTAAAAAGGCATCTCAAACCAGAATCAAAATAACACATGCTGTTATAATTTCATTTACAGAAAATGCAAAACATTCAGGCCGGTTAACGTCAGGATGGTGGTTCTGTTGAGGGGGAAAAGTGACTGGAAGGAGGATTTTAGTTCAGGGGGTACAAGTTTATTTCTAGGGTGCCCATGATGTTGTATTTATAATCTGGGTGCTATTACATGGGTATGCTTAGTTTGAATTACTGAACTGTACACTTACCTTTACGTTTATTATACTTAAATAAAAAGTAAAAATATACTTTATGTATCTCTTTTTACTGAGAGAGATATATTGGGGTATATCTTTATACATAGAACAAAGGCTTTGGAAAACACTATTCCTATGGTTCTCAACCCTAGATGCTGGTGAAAATCACGTGAAAATTTCATTATCAGAGCTCTACCCCAGAGATCCTGGTATTAAGTGGAGCCTGGACATTTTATTTGAAAAGCTCACTAGGTGATTCTTATGTGTAAACAGGATTGAGAACCAATCTTCTATTCTATGGAATACTCTTCTAATTTCCTACACTTTGTGAGACCAGAAACAGCTGAGTGGCTCTGGTCTTGAAGATCCCTGCAGAAACAGTGTTAAGGAGATATGTAGAAATTATGAGAGTAAAGGAGGGGAAACTAGTCGAGTAAATATTCAGAGGTAGTTAGGAAATAACGTAGGTACCTACGGCTTTGTTGTGCTTACATAAATGAAAACAAAATGTCCTTTTATTATTTTATTTTATCTAGGATTACCAAACTAACGGCCTAAGACCATTATCTATTTGCCCGAGGCTGACTCCCAGCGTGCCGTTGTCTTTAAATGCTGTATGGAGAGTCATTTTTGCAGCCTTTCCTTCATTTATTAATTCAAATATTTTATTGAACGTTACTATGTGCCAGTCTCTGTTCTTTGTCGTTGGATGCTATGATGAGCCACACATTCAAAGTCCTTGTTGTCATAGGTTATGTTCTAATTAGGGAAAGAAAAATTGACTAAGAAATAAGCAAGATAAATTTGTATTCGGTCTCCAATATATAGATATCGGCCAGGCACGGTGGCTCACGCCTGTAATCCCAGCACTCTGGGAGGCCGAGGCGGGCAGATCATTTGAGCTCAGGAGTTCGAGACCAGCCTGAGCAAGAGCGAGACCCTGTCTCTACTAAAAAAAATAGAAATAAATTAGCTGGACAACTAAAATATACATAGAAAAAAATTAGCGAGGCATGGTGGCACATACCTGTAGTCCCAGCTACTCGGGAGACAGGAGGGTCACTTGAGCCCAGGAGTTTGAGGTTGCTGTGAGCTAGGCTGACGCCATGGCACTCTAGCAGGGGCAACAGAGTGAGACTCTGTCTCAAAAAAAAAAAAAAGAAAAAAAGAAAAAAGAAAATAATATGTAGATGTTTTATTTAACTGAAATACATTTAATTTTTAAAACTCTGAAACAAAGGGATGACGGTCTGTATTACTAATGAGGAAAGGGAGGTAGAAACCCTAATCCCACACTTTTCCAGCAGACTTTATTGCTGTCCAGAGTCATGGTTAGCACAGCTTTGTAGATAGAACAAGAAGGAAGCATTTAATAAAGGACAACAAAATGAGCACTTTCTAGATGCTAGTCACTCCACTATGTATTGAGAGGCATACGACTGAGTAAACAGCCATTCATTTCTGCCTTCTTAGAATTTATAATGCAGTTTAGGAGATAAGATTCCATTTCTCTCACACATGAAAACTAGCTCATATCTGAACATGAATGCTAGGTGCTAAATAAGATCAGATAATAAAGAGCATAAAATGTCAGCGGGGGAGCAGTCTGTCCTTGCTGCACAGTGCAATTTTCCTGCAAAGCAAATCTTGTAACGTCCCTTATGTATTTAAAATTCTTCAGCTGTTTTCAGTCCATTGGGGGGTGGGGGGTGGGCGGTGCACGAACTCATCGTTGAACAATGGGAGATCCAGATCTCCTCTGTTCTTACTGCCCTAGTCCCCCACCCCTCCGGCCCTGTCCACTCCATGTGTCACCTTTTCAAGGCAGCCGTCGCCAATGAAATAAACCCCCAATCTTCCTAGTGTGGGTATGCTCATGGAATCTTGGGTATATTTCTCTCATAGCTCTTACAACACTAAATTTTGCTTTTCTTATTATTTATGCACTTCCATTCCCTAGGCAATTTTGTAAACTCAAATTCTTTCCAAAGGACCCTTTTAGTAGACACGGTAGGCTGCTCACTCAATACCCATTAACCCAGTCTTCCTTGTCAACACAAACCAGCCTTATCTGAGTATCCAGCTTTCAGGGAAAGTGACTGTATTCTCAAGTCAGGAGTCAATCCTAGATTAGTATATTGGTTTACTGCCAGTAATTGTTTTAGGGATGGAAAAGTGACATAATTCTGGCCAATGAGACATGAAAGGATGTCAACTGGATGGGGAGAAACTTCTGCAAAGATTTCTTCACTTTTGAAAGGTGACATGGAGGAATAGACTTTTTCTTTGGATATTGTTATATCTGGAAATGATCCAGGAAAATGTGGAAACAGAAGTACATGAAGAACCTGGTTTTCTTAGGTTTTCATTGAGTACAAGAATTAAAATACTCTGGAGCCACCTTACTTTGGGGCTTGTGTGTAAACAAGCTGGGAGTTCAAAATGGCTGATACTCTGCCTGTTTACCAGACCAGGGCTTTTCAAACAATGGTTTGTGAACGTCTAGAGATTTAACATTATTCAAGAAGATGTTGAAGTCAGAAATGTCATCTGTTTTAACTTACATTCATTTTTAAAATCAAACAATGGAAAAATATACGTTTTTACTTAAAATGGAATAATGAGAATACATCTGAATACTTATGAAATGAGACTTTATAGCAGTTAGTAAAACTCAAAATAAAAGGGTTGCTGATGATTTATTTAGTCGATCTTTCATTCAGCTTAATGTTGGTGCCATCATGATAATTTTTATAGTTATATGCTGTTTTTATTCTTAACTATATATTATTCAATTTATATCTAGGATGAACAATTGGATAGATAAAAGAGAAATAAGGAATGCCAATGCTGAAGTCCAAGTTGATGAGAAGTATAAAAACAGCAATAGCTTCAAATTTACTTCAATGCGTTCTTCACAAGATCCAGTTCCATAAGTTACATTTATCTGTTCAAAATTCTACTCAGTGTAGAAAGATACCTCTAGTACTTTGAAAATTGAAGTTAAACAGATAAAATCTGGTGATGATTATATCTAATTTGGCTTTTCATATATGGGGAATAAAAACTTTCCACACCCACAATCTGTTACTTGAAAAGGAGAGCTTATAAATCTTAGTTTAAAACCTTTTCTTTTATCTCATCATTTTAAAAAGTAGAAATTATACAAATAAGCTCATTGATTTTTAAAGTGCAAAACTGAGAATGCTAAATGAGGTCATGAAAAGTTTTGTATACTTTTATGTTGTAATATGCATTTTAATGGCGTCCCTAGAATTAAAGTGTAGAGGGTTTTTTTTGTCATTTTTAAAGTTTCTTATTTAGGCACCATTTTGGACTTAAGAAATTTGCAAAGTACTGAAGAACAGAAAGTACTAGGTATGCCTCTCACCTATCTTACTCACCTTTATCTAACCATAGAACAATTATCAAAACTAAAAAATTAACATTGGTACAATACCGTTAATTAAACAGGACTTTATCTGAATTTCACCAATTTTTCTGTAAATGTCCCTTTTCTGTATCAGGATCCAATCCAGGATCCCACACTGAATTTAGTTGTCATGTCTCCTTGATCTCTTCTAATCTGTGACAGTTCATTAGACTTCTCTGATCTATTCATGACCCTGACACTTTTATAGAATGACCTTCAATATGGGATTGTCTGATGTTTTCTCATGATTAAATTGAGGTTATGCAGTGCAGCATTGCTAAGGATGACACAGAGGTGATGAGCCCCACTCAGAGGGTAGATAATGTCAATACATATTACTGGTAATATTAACTTTGATCACTTAGATAAAGTGGTGTCTGCCAGGTTTGTTCACTGTAAAGCTACTGTTTTTTTCCATTTGCAATTAATAAACATGGGATGAAGCTTTCTAATTAACAAATATCTGGGGGGAGATATAATTATGCTGTTTCTTATAAATTTTCACTCACTAATTTTAGCAGCAATTGATGGATCTTGCTTGGAGCAATTGTTATTGTGGTGTCCCTTCTCTATTTATTTGTCTTTTAATTATATCAGTATGGACTCAAGGGTACTTCTATTATTCTTTGAGTTATAAACCAATAATGTATTATTATTTTGTTGCTCAAGTTATACCAATTTAGATCATCATAAGTTTATACTGATATCTTCTACTCCAATCCAGACCACAGGATTCATTCTGGTATCTTCCTCTCTTTCCTCATTTGTAACTTTTTTTCTTCTGGAGTGAGAAACAGCTCTCATTATCATAGCATATTTACTTATTTGTTCAAGTCTAGTACATGTGTAATTTCAAAATTGATAAACCATACTTCTAGGAAAAATGAATTTACCAACTGCAAGACAGCGGTAGTATAAAATTATTTCTATCTTTAGCCTTCTAGTATCTAATCAAATTACTTTTTCCCAAAATTACTTACCTGAGCTGATTTATTCCCTGCCCTCTTTTTTCATTCATAATGTAGTTAGTTTCATTTGTCACAGTCTGCATTTAATCTTTTCCTTCTCATCCTGGTTGATTTTTAAAAACTTACACATAATAAAATGCACTTTTTGTGGAGTATAGGTCTATGGGTTTTGACAAATGCATGGAGTCATGTATACTCTACCACAGTTCCACAAAGAATAGATCCATCACCTCAAAAATTCCCATGGGTTACGCTTCATTTGTCAGCTCCTTCATCTACCTTCCAAAAACATCAATTTATCTTTGGTTCCTGTAGACCTGCCTTTGCCAAAATGCCATATAAATGGATTCATAAGGTATGTAGCTTTCGAGGTCTGGCTTCTTTTACCTAATAAAGTGCATTTAAGACTAGTCCATGTGTTATATGAAGAAATCTTTCATTCTTTTTAATTGCTGAGTAGTACATCATTGTAAGAATGGACTACAGCTTGTTCATACATTCACCAGTTGAATGAAAGACATCTGAGTTGTTTCCACTTATGTGGATGATATTAAACATCCACATAAAAATTATTGTATGAAAATTAGTTTTCATTGCTTTTGGGTAAATTTTTAGACATATATGTAATTGCTTGGTCATATAACAAATGTATTTTTAAGTTTATAAAAAACTATCAACTGTTTTCTAAAGTGGCAACATTTTGCATTCCTACTGGCAGTATATGGGAGTATCAGTTGCTTTATATTCTCACCAACACTTATTATTGCCTTTTAGAAATTTATTATTATTATGTTAGGCATTCTAATAGGTGTGTAATTGTATCCCATTGAGCTTTAATTTGCATTTAATTCACATTTTCTTAATGTACGTCTTTTACATCCTTATTTACCATCTGTATATCTTCTTTCACGAAGTGTTAATTCAGATCTTTTGAGCATGTAAATGGGTTTGTTTTCTTATTCTTGAGTTTTGAGAGTTCTTTATATATTCTGGAAATAAGACCTTTGTCAGATTTATAATGTGCGAATAGTTTCTCCCAGTTGCACTTCGTGTTTTTATTCTCTTAACTGTGTCTTCCATAAGCAATATATTTTTATTTTGATAAAGTAGAATTTATCATCTTTTTGTTTGGGGGTTCATTTTTTTTTTTTTTTTTTTTTTGAGACAGTGTCTCACTCTGTTGCCTGGGCTAGAGTGAGTGCCGTGGCGTCAGCCTAGCTCACAGCAACCTCAAACTCCTGGGCTTAAGTGATCCTTCTGCCTCAGCCTCCCGAGCAGCTGGGACTACAGGCATGTGCCACAATGCCCGGCTAATTTTTTCTATATATATATTTTTAGCTGTCCAGATAATTTCTTTCTATTTTTAGTAGAGACGGGGTCTCGCTCTTCCTCCAGCTGGTCTCAAACTCCTGACCTTGAGCAATCCACCCGCTTCAGCCTCCCAGAGTGCTAGGATTACAGGCGTGAGCCACCGCGCCCGGCTGTTTGGGGGTTCATTCTTTAGTGTCATATCTAAAAACTCACTCATGATTTTATTCTAAATTTTCTTCTCGAAGTTAGATAGTTTTACATGTTAAATGTAGGCCTATAATTCATTTTAATTTTCATGTAGATTGAGGTTTATGTTTTTGCATCTGAATATCTATTTTTTCACCATAACTTTTTGAAGAGATTATTTTTTCTTTTTCATATAAATTTTAGAATGAATTTGTCAATATCTATTTTTTAAAATACTGTTTTGATTTTGAATAAGATTGCATTCAAAATGTAGATCAAATTTCAAAGAATATATTTACAATACTGAGCCTCATAATTCATGAACATACCTGTCCACTTATTGGGTCTATTAAAAATATCCTTTCATCAGTATATTTTAATTCCAATATATAAATCTTACACATATGGTGTCAGATTTATAGTTAAGTATTTTATCTGGGGGTGTTATTTAAGTGATTTTTTAAATTTGAATTCCAATCATTCATTGCTAATATATAGAAATAAAATTGATTTTTGTGTACTGAGCTTTTATCTTGCAATCTTGTTAACTCACTTACTAGTTTGAGGAGATATGTAAATTCTTTGGGATTTTCTACAGTCAATCCTGTTACCTGTAAATAGTTTTATTTCTTTCTACCCCCTTTTTCTTGTAGCATTGCATGGCTAGAACTTTCAGTACAATGTTGGATAGAAGTGTAGAAAGAGTAGTATATCTTTTCCTCCTTCCAACCTTAGGGGTAAAGCATTAGGTTTTTACCATTCAGTATGATGCTAACTGTTGATTTATTTGTAGGTTTCCCTCTTCGTATTAAGAAAATTTCTTTCTATTCCTAATTTGCTGAGAATTTTTAGCATGAATTGATGCTGAATTTTATCAAATACTCTTTCTGTGTCTATTGAGATGATAATGAGATTTTTTTTGTTTAATAATTAATTTTGCTTTTATATTTTTTATTTTCTTCTTTTTGTTTGCTTTGGATTTTGCTCTTCTTTTTCTAGTTTTTCAGAAACTTGCTTTAAAGAGTGATTAGGTTTGAGACTTTTCTTTTCTAATATAAGCATTTACTCTACAAATTTCCTCTAAGTACTGCTTCAGTTGCATCCCTCAAATTTTGACAAGTTGTATTTTTATTTTTATTCAGATGAAATATTTTTAAATTTCCTTTGAGATTTCGTCATTAACCATGGAGCATTTTTGTTTGTTTGATGTTTTAAATTTATTTTAATAGATGTAGAAGATACAAGTTGTTTCTTAATACATGGATGGATTGCACAGTGGTGAGGTCAGAGCTTTTCATGTACCCATCGCCCAAATAGGATACATTGTACCCAATAGACAATTTTTGATCCCTCACCCCACTCCAATCTGCCCCTTTGAGTCTCCAAAGTCTATTATACCATGATTGTGTATACCTATTGCTTAGCTCCCACTAAGTGAGTATAGGGGGTATTTTTTTTTTTCATTTCTGAAATAATTCACTCAGGGTAAGATATTCCAGCTTCCATCCAAGTTGCTATGAAAGACATTATTTCATTATTTTTTATGGCTGAATGGTATATATATAAAAATTTTCTTCATCCATTCATTGGTTTATGGGCATTTAAGTTGATTCCACATCTTTGCAATTGTGAATTGTGCTGCAATAAACATAAGAGAACATGTGTCTTTTTGTCATAATGATTTCTTTTCTTTTGGGGAGATACCTAGTAGTGGGATTGCTGGATCTCATGGTAGATCTATTTTTAGTTCTTTGAGGAATCTCCATACTATTTTCCACACAAGTTGTACTAATTTACAAACCCACCAACAATGTATAAGCATTCTCTTTTCACCACATCTGCACCAACATTTATTGATTTTTGACTTTTTAATAATGGGCATTCTGACATGAGTAAGGTGGTATCTCATTGTGGTTTTAATTTGCATTTCCCTGATGATTAGTGGTGTTGAATATTTTTTCATATGTTTCTTAGCCATTTGCACATCTTCTTTTGAGAAATATTCATGTCTTTTGTCTGCTTATTAATGGGGTTGGTTTTTTCTTGTTGATTTGTTTGAACTCCTTATAGATTCTGGATATTAGTCCTTTGTTGGATATATAGTTTGCTAATATTTTCTCCCACTCTGTGGGTTGTCTATTTACTGTTATTTCTTTTGCTGTACAGAAAATTTTTAGCTTAATTAAGTCCCATTTATGTTTGCTTTTGTCATATTTTCATTTAGTGTCCTAGTCATAAGTTCTTTGCCTATACCAACGTTCAAAAGAGTTTTTAATAAGTTTTCTTCAAGAATTTTTATAGTGTCAGGTCTTACACTTAAGTCTTTAATCCATCTTGAGTTAATTTTTGTGTATTGTAAGAGATAGGGATCCTGTTTCATTCTTCTTCATGTGGCTCTCCAGTTTTCCCAGCACCGTTTATTATATAGGACATCTTTTCCCCATTGTGTGTTTTTGTCTGCTTTGTCAAAGATTAGTTGGTTGTAGGTATATGGCTTTTAGATTCTCTATTATTTTCCATTGATCTGTGTGTCTACTTTTATACCAGTACCATGCTATTTTGATTATTCCAGCCTTGTAGTATAATTTGAAGTCAGGTAATGCGATGCCTCCAGATTTTGGGTTTTTTTATACTTAGTATTGCTTTGGCTATTCACATGCTTTTTAAATTCCACGTGAAATTTAGGATTGTTTTTTCTAATTCTATGAAATATGATAGTATTTTGATGGCAATTGCATTGAATCTGTAAATCACTTTGGTTAGAATGGACATTTTAACAAAATTAATTCTTCCAATCCATGGGCATGGGATATTTTTCCATGTGTTTGTGTCAATTTTTTATCAGTGTTTGTACTTCTCCTTGTCACTGTGCCTAAACCACTAAAAAGTCAAAGTGTGCTCTGTCTCTCTCTCTCCCTTTCTCTCTCTCTCTCACTCTCTCTCTCCTTGCTACTTTTAATCTCTTTGTATCTCTTTATCTGTCTTCCACCCCCCGACACACCACCACCCGTCAGAAAATGGATAAAGCAGGATCTCTTCTCTTTTTTATACCATGTAGTGAACTTGCTAAACTATAGACAAAAAAGGGGAATTCTATCCCCTTCGTGCCTTGAGGTGATGGTTGACATTTTCTATCTGCAGTCATTAGTCACCCTGTCTCCACTTAGTAATCTGCACAAAAGTAGCATTCTGGTTCTCCTCCAGCCCCTTCGTCATTGAAATCTTTCTAGATGGTACAATGGGTATTGATGAAATAATTTTTTAAAAATTTAAGGAAGTTTATGACTATGTATAACCATAGAAAGGCTTATAAGGCACAAAATATGAGGCTTATATAAATTATAAGCAAATGTGCCTGGTGACTTAGTGATTCCTAATTTTGACTCTGATTCACTTGTTCTGAGCCCTTCTGCAATGGTCTGTGACTTTCATATCTGAATTTCTTCTGTACTCTAAGGATCTTCTCACTGGTGTCTTGCATGACTGCCAGCATAGCATACTGTATTCCTTTTGCTCCATGATGATTTCTCATTTCCATAATCTTCATTTGCAGTGCAGTTGTGGCACTAACTGCAAAGTGGCATCAGAGGATTTGGCAGCATAGGAGTCTGTGGAGAACCTTCATAGTCTATTTAGGTGATGATTATTAAGGTCTCTGACCTCATTTTAAATACACAAATATAACCTTGTTGTGGCATGGAGGAAAAATTCATAAAATTTTTTTCCTCTTAACTTCCAAAAATTATATCTGATTTATATGTTTTAAAAGTTCTAAAGCATCTCCAGCAGGATAAAGAGGTAGAATCTTCATGTTCAAATTTATTGCAAATGCTTACATAGACTTTGAATTTGAAAGGCATATTTTAAAAATTGAACTTGTGAATTCACAGCAACAAGCAATAGTGATGTTTTAGTCACTACTATTTGTTTCTTTCTTTTTTTGTTTGTTTTGTTTAAAGAAATGTAGGTGGATTGTTCATTTATTACTCCAATATGTTTTAAAATTTGTTTTATCAAGTAACATTCATACAAAGTAAAATGCACGGTTCTTATGAGAATCAATATATATATACACACACACACCCCTCCTATGTAGCCACAACTCCAACCAAAATATAAAATATTTCTATCACCTACCTCAGAAATTTCCCCCATGCTCCTTTTCAGTCAATCTTATGTCCTAAAAACACCAATATGTTTCCTTCTATAACCACAGATTAGTCTTGCTGTTCTTAAATGCCATAAAAATGGAATTATATAGTATTTACTCTTTTGTGCCTTGCTTCTTTTGCTCAGTGTAATGTTTTGGGGATTGTTTAATGTATAAGTTATCTTTTTATTTTCAAGAAGTTTTCTATTTTAATAGTTCATTACAATTTGCTTATCTAGTCCTCTAATGATAAACACCAGAGTTGTTTCTAGTTTTAGGCTATTATGAATAATGATGTTTTAAACAAATTTGTGTAACTATATCATGAACACAAGTTTTCATTTCTTTTAGATAAACACTTGGCCTCTCAAAGATGTCCACATCTAATTCCCAGATATTAGTTACATGGCAAAGGGAAATTCAGGTAGCAGGTAGAATTAATGTTGCTAATCCACTGACCCTAAAATAAGGAGCTAATCCAGGATTATCCATGTATGTCCAATGTAATCATAAGCATCCTTTAATGTGAAAGATGAAGGCAGATGAGTCAGTGTCAGAGTGATAAGATATTGGACTGGACATTGTTGGCTTTGAAGATAGAAGGGGGCCAACAAGTGAAGAATTGTGGGCAGCCTCTAGAATCTGGAAAAGGAACAGAACTGGATTTTCCCCTAGAGCCTCCAGAGAGGAATGTGACCCTGTTGATACCTTGATTTTAGTCAAAAAAAGACTCATTTTAAACTTCTGAATTTCGGAATTGTTAAGATAATAACTTTGTTTTAATTTAAGCCACTAAGTTTGTGATAGTTTTTTTTTTTTAATAGCAACAACAGGAAAGTAACACAATACAAATAAGTGGAAATTCAAGTCATATGGTAAATATATAGTTAACTTTATAAGGATCTATGAAACTTTTTTAAAACATGCCAATGCACACTCACTGCCATCAGCAATGCATAAAAATTCCTTTGCTCCACAACTTTGCCAACATAGAGTCCATCTTTTTATTTTGAGCTATTTTCTGGGGAATGAAACAAGTATCAAATTGTGGTTTTAATTTGTCCAGTGACTAATGATATCAGCTCATTTTAATGTACTTTTGTCTATTTGTATATCTTCTTTCAGGAAATGTCTGTTCAAGACATTTGCCTACATTTAATGTATTGTTTGATTTTTATTACTTAATTGTAAGAGTAGTTCATATATTCTGGATATAAATTTTTGTGAGATTAGGGATTGTGAATATATTCTTCCATTTGTATCTTGTTTTCTATTTTCTTTATGATGTCTGTTGATGAGCAGAGATTTTTAATATATCAAGTCTAATTCATCTTCTTAAGTTAATATTCAGAGTTCTTTTTGTCCTGACTAAAAAAAAATCTTACCTAACCCAAGGTCACAGTATTAATTGTTCATATGTCTCTTGTGCTAGAAATTTTACAGTTTTAGCTTTTAATTTTTATTTATGATGTCAGGTAGAGAATAAAGCTTACTGTTTTCCTTACTTTAGCTAATTATTCCAACACTACTTGTTGAAAAGACTTTCTTTTCCATTAAATTGCATTAGCAACATTTGACCATATAGGTAGATGCTTATTCTGCATGGTCTATTTTGTTCCTTTGATCTAGTTGCCTATTCTTATTCTGATACCACAATGTCTAAATTATTGTTACTTAATAGTAATTTGTGAAATTCAATAATATAGTGACTCCAAGTTTCTTTCCTTTTTTGAGGGTTGCTTTGTCTACTCTAGATTTTTTATTTTAATATAAATTTTGGAATCAGTTTCTCAAAGCGTGTGTTCAGATTTTTACTGCAATCACCTTGAATGTATTCATTGATTTGGAAAGAGTGAGAATTGAAACCATATTAAGTTTTCCAATTCTTAAACATAGCATCTCTCTTTTTAATTTAGGTCTTTTTAAAATTTTCTCTCAACAAAGCTTTGCAGTTTTTATTGTAGAGGACTTAAATGTCTTTTGTTAAGTTTATTCCTAAGTATTTAAAACTTCTTATGGTTTTTGGTGCTACTAAATGGCTTAATAATGTTATTTTCCAATTATTTGTTGTTAATATATCAGGTGTCATAGGATTTTCTATATACACAATCACATAATCATGTCAATCTATGACTATAAAGACACATTTATTTATTTCATTTCAATCTTTTTATTATTTAGTTCTTTTTCCTTGCCTTATTGCTTATCGTGGGAGCTTTAGTACAATGTTGAATAGAAGTTATGAGTAAAACCTTTGCCTTGTTATTAATATTAAGGAAAAAGTGTTATAAGAATCAGTTTTAAGTATAATGTTAGTTGGATATCTTTCACAAATATCAGTTATAAATTGATGAAGTGTTTTTCTATGCCTAGTTTGGTGAAATTTTGTCATAAATGAGTAATATGCCATCAAAATTTTTTTTGTTTCAATAATTATATGATTTTTATTCTTTATCCAATCAATGTGATTATTTTTAAAAATTTGGTCACCACCTTACAGTCTTAGGATAAATTTCACTTGAGTAGTATGTATTTTTAATATAATGCTGAATTCCATTGACTAATATTTGTTTAACAATTTTTGCAAGTATGTTCATAAAAAATATTGCTCTATTTTATTTTTTATTTATGCTAATTTTACAGTTATGCTGGCCTCATAAAAAAGCATACAAAATTTTGCCACCTCTTTATCTCTAAATTATTTTGTGTAAAATTGATATTACTCATTATTAAATATCTGATAGAATTCACCAGTGAAGCTATTTGGAACTTAAGTGTCCTTGTAGGAAAGTATTTATTTATGAATTAGGTTTCTTTAATAGGCAGGGAAGTATTCAGATTTTCCTTTATTCTTATGTCAGTTTTGGAGAGTTTCTGTTGTTCTTGGATTTTGTCCATGTATTCAACTTGTCAAATTCATTGGCACCCAGTTGTTCATAACAGTCCTTATTAACTATGATGCAATTATAGGTTGTTTCTTTAGCTTATGCTTCTTGGGGTTAATTGAACTTCTTGGATCTGTGTAGGATTATTATTTCCTAACAAATGTGGGGAATTTTCAGTTGTTTACTCAATTTTTTTTGATACATTCTTGATCATCTTTTTTTCTGAGACTCTATATTTATGCTTACCCAATATTGCCTCGCAGGTCACTGAAGTTCTGTTAATATTTTAAGTATTTATTTTTCTCTCCCTTCAATTTGGATAATATTATTGACCCTTTCTTCTGTAGTGTCTAATCTTTTCTTTAACCCAACCAAAGGATCTTTTTTATTTCAAGTATTTTATTTTTGAATTTTAGAATTTCAACTTTTTTTATATATTTTCTATTTCTTTGCTGAAATTTGTCCATCTTTTCTTTTAAATCCTTGAATGTGCTTATACCAGCTGTTTTAAAATCCATATCTGCTACCTCTCAGATCTGTGACTTTTGGCATCTATTTTCATTGGAAGCATTTTTTTCTTGATTATAGATAACGTATAATCCTGTCTAATAATTTTTTATTGTATATGTTAATTTGCAGGGAGTCTGATTTACGCCATCTTTACTTTAATCCTGTTTTGTCTTATCAGATGATTAATCTATTGGTACATTCTCTTGATACTATTGGGCTTCATTTTGTGCTTTGTAAGGTGGGTTGATTTCGGCTTTTTCATTAGATCCGTGGTATTTTCATTCCCCTAGGGCATGGTGTTTCTGGGATATTAGTTGAATGCCTGGGTTGTTTAGTAAGATCTCTCCACTTTAACTGGGCCAGGATTCTGACATTTCCTTCCTGCTCTGAGCCGCCTAGAAGCCACTCTCTGCTAGGCATTTTGGATGTAATGCCCATACATATGCACCCTAGCTCTCAGCCAAAGACACAAGGTGAACCCTCATACAAACTTCTAGGCTGTGTGCCCTCTGCAGAAACCTCATTTTTCACATGCTGCCCTTCCGGTTCCAGCTGCCTCAAACTCTAATCTCTACTCCTTAGCTTGGGAAGACGTGGCTCTCTATTTGGGATCTATCTCTCTATAGGAAATTCCAGGAATTGTCTCAGGCAGAAATTTAGGGGTAACGTGAGGTATGTACATCACGGGTTTTACTTATCTCAATGATAGGGCTGTTTTCTGTTTCCAATGCCTGAAAACAGTTGTCTTATATATTTTGTCCAGTTTTTATATTTATTTACAAAGGAGTATAATATTAACATCAATTAATTCCAGTTACTGGAAGCAGGAGTCCTCTAGCACATTATTTTGAGCATCTATTATGTATAAAATACTATGTTTTCATTACAGAATACAAATAAATAGTGAATGAGTTCTCATCCATCTGAAAGAGATAAGAAAGGTACATATATAACTAAGAAATGAGACACATTGACTTGCTTTCAGTTCCCAGAATGGACCAAGACCTTTCCCACCTCAGACTTTGC
The DNA here is from genome assembly GCA_963575035.1 of Avahi laniger. Taxonomy (NCBI): domain Eukaryota; kingdom Metazoa; phylum Chordata; class Mammalia; order Primates; family Indriidae; genus Avahi; species Avahi laniger. The sequence continues at coordinate 41,904 of CAUYSK010064779.1, read as the reverse complement.
AAATGCAATTGTCTTTGTCTTAAAAATTCTTCCCTTTACTCCTGGCCTGAATGACTCTTACTCATTCATCAGATCTCAGTTAAAAGGTCATTTACTCAAAAAAGTCTTCTCTTATCTTCTTATCTAAATTATTTTATTGAATGTTATTCTTTTTCTTAGGACAGTCTAGTTTTCCAATACAATTCTTATCATAATTGATCTTTATATATTTCTGTGCTTATTTAACTATTTATATATTTCATAAGTGCAAGACTAACTCTGTTTTCTTCATTTCTGTCTCTAGACCTATCACAATATTGAAAAAGTAGCATAAAAATAAATATTTCTTGAATGAATAAATGTGTAAAGGATTTGATCAATGTCACAATCAGCATAGAAAATACCTGAGACACTTCCTATTGGTTTGGTAAGAGAAGGTCTAGAGAGATGGAATTTTAAGAGACAGAGATGGGAAGAAAGGGCTTTCTGGGCAGGAAATTGATATGAGTTTAGAAAGTACAATTCATATTTCAGGAGACAGTGAATGGACCTGTTTTGCTGGAGAGGAGAGTTCATTAAGATGACAGACAGAAATAAGCCTTGTAATGCAAATTGAGTTTAAACTCTTGATCTTACCAGCCTAATAATAATCCCAGTTTGTAAAACATGAATCCTAAATATTACCAGTTGATATATACAATATTTTTTCTAAAGATATAATTTATTTTAAAAACAGAAATAAGGGCCGGGCGCGGTGGCTCACGCCTGTAATCCTAGCACTCTGGGAGGCCGAGGCAGGAGAATTGCTTGAGCTCAGGAGTTCGAAACCAGTCTGAGCAAGAGCGAGACCCTGTCTCTACTAAAAAAAAAAAAAATAGAAAGAAATTATCTAGACAACTAAAAATATATAGAAAAAATTAGCCGGGCATGGTGGCTCATGCCTGTAGTCCTAGCTACTTGGGAGGCTGAGGCAGGAGGATCGCTTGAGTCCAGGAGTTTGAGGTTGCTGTGAGCTAGGCTAATGCCACAGCACTCACTCTAGCCAGGGCAACAGAGTGAGACTCTGTCTCAAAAAAAAAAAAAATAGAAATAAGAGTTCTCACCAATAATTTCATATGAAGATATTGACCAAAAAAACTGATATCCATTTTAGTTCCTATATTTGAAGTTCAGTTTTGCTGAGGAGAATACCCAAAAATGTGCCTTATCAACTCTTTTGAGTGAGATGCAATAAAGAGTAAACTTTTCTGCCAATGGTTCTTAGCTGTGTTAGTATTAAATAACTCATGTGACATCTAAAGTAACTTGGAGACAGGATGTTTAGGAAAGTGGGTTATAACAGTTCTTAGAAATCCTCTGTGGTTCTCTTCCTATGTCTGTAGGAGAATGTGTTAGAACCACAGTGAATGCTTACAAGGGTTCCATGAAAATGGAGAGAAACATAAGGAGGGTGGGTACTGGGAACGGGATTCACACTCACCTGAGACTCTTGGTATATGTATGCTCTAGTTACTTTCCTCATCTGAAGCTAAGCACAGAATTATAAATGAGTGTCTACCCACTACCCCATGCTGTTAACTCTCAGAATAGCAGAGCTGAGGCTTTTCTCAAGGCAGTCAAAGCCACCTCCAGGAACCAATTAGTCTCTTCCTATTGTCCTAGTCTTGCTAGTGAAGCCCACTTAGTCACAATGGGATCATAATCAAGCCCATTAACAGCGCTCTCCCAGGCCCGCTTAGCAGAATATATAAAGTTTCCCTCAATTTTGCCTTTTCAAAGTAAGAGTTGTCCAATAATTTGAAAAGCTAAATAATATTATTCTCAATTAATGTGAATTTAATTGAGAATTAAAGTTAATGTGAGGATTTCTTCAGAGAAACTGATCAGTAACCAACCATACACAAGACGATTTCATCTTTTCTGGGTGCCACATTGTGGAAAACCAGAGGTGTGACCCTTAAGACGTTACGGGCTGGGTGGCGTTAGCTCAATTTGCCACACACTAATCTTCAGCTTGGAAAGTTCTCATCATCTCAGGTCTTCAAAGCTGAACTGACGTTGAAAGATTGGTTCTTCTTCCCAACAGCTAAAGGATACTCGTCATTCTTATCACAACTTAAAGTCATCTCATTGGAAAAATTCTCCTGACGCCCCCCAAACTAAATTTAGTTCTCCTGCTGTATATGCCTTTTCTTCACACTGCTAACATCATGTCAAGAAGGTGGTAGAGAATCCCAGTTAAGAGGGTGGCCTCTTTAGGATCCCAGCTCTAACTCTACCATTAATTAGCATATGACTTGGGGAAACTTCCAACCTCTCTGAGTCTCAGTTGCTTCATATTTAAAACAGAGATAATAATGGTATCTATTTCATAGGATTGATTTAGGATAAAATAAAATAATTTTATATAAATTTATATGTGAAGAACTTAAAATGATGCCAGCAAATAGCAATATATGTTAACTATGAGTATCATCATAATTTTCAGTTATACATTTATTTTTACCTGGCTCATTCATTAAACATTCAAAATACTTAATGAATATCTACTATGTACCAAGCATGCTATAGGGTATGTCAACAAACAAAACTTCTGCCTTTAAAAGGCTAATAATCTAGTGAAAGAGAAAAAAATGAATAATCCAAATAATACATTAGAAAGTTACACAGTATATAAAAATGTGATTAAAAAAAAATAGAGCAGAGTAAGAGGTGTGAGTGAATTGCAATTTTAAATCAGCATAATCAGGGAAGGCCCCATTGAGAAGGTGACATTTGAGTAAAGACTTGGAACAATCTCTGGGAAAAGATCATTCTACTCATGGAGAACAGCTATTGCAAATTCCCTGCGGCTTGAGTGTGTGTGGTTTGTGGACAGGCAGGGAAGCCACTGTAGCTGAAGTAGAATGAGCAAGGAGAAAGTAGCAAGAGACGAGGTGGTGGGCAGGGCAAGGACACAAGCTTTTGCTCTCAGTAAAGTGGGAGGATTTTCAGTAGGGAGCTAACATGGTCTGACCTGAGTTCTTTAAGTACCACTCTTGCTGCTCTGTTGAGAGTAGATGATGCGGGAGGGAAGGAAGACTGAAAACAGGGAGACCTGCTAGGAAACTGTGACTGAAACCCTTGCGTGAGATGAGAGTGGCTCAGACCAGTGTAGCCGCAGAAAGGAGGTTGAGATGTAATCGGACTCTGGATACATCTTGAAAATAAAGATAACAGATTTCCTGATGGAATGTTGGCAGGGGCAGGATGGAGAAAGAGAGGATAATAACTTTCTCTCTCACCCACTAGAAAATCAGCAGTGACCAAGTTTGTTGTTGCTTTCCGTTGAAAGCAACAAGTAGCAAAAGGCCTGGCACACAGTTGTCAAGAAAAATATTTGTTCAATGAAAGAAGAACAATATTCTAAGAGACTGAAGTTTAAACTAGAATATTTATTTATTTTTAATCAGAAATATTTTTCATACTTAGCTAGAACAGCATTTAAGAATTTGGGAAGTCTATTATTAATAGCAAGCAGTGGGCTGATTGGCACAAATGAAATCAGAAAATAGAAAGGTAGGGAATCTTACTAGATATTTTTAGGGGGCAAAGAAAAGCCAGATGACTTGCCCTGCAGAGTACTCCTACCTAGCATCTTAAGTCACTGTTGTTCTTCCCTGGATAGTATTTTATACACATCAAATAAACATGGACACTTCTAAGAGTTTACATTCTGCATGGATAAGACTACTTGTAGATTGCACATACCCTTTAGATGTATAATTATCTTCAATGTGGCTATCTGCATATCTTGCTCTTAGAGCTGCTCATTTTAAATAGTTTTTTCACATGCCTAATTTTATTAATTTTCTTTTGGTTTCTATTAGTGAGTCATTGGAGAGAGAGGCACATTGGACTAGGAATTTACACCTAAAATGTTGTATTTATTTAATAGTATTTCCCCTTTTTATTCCTTGTTCTGTTGCAAATGTATCAGCAAGGTATGGGAAACAGTTCTGCAAGCTGGAAATGATCTTGCCTCTCCCATACTTTATACCTTCTTTATATCTATCATTTGCAAGTGTAAAGTGGTGTCAGTTCTTTCATTTTCTTCATAAGGAAGCATCATGCCTTTTTAACAATAAGTAGAAAATGTGCCTTGGTTGATTTATTTTTTTCCAGTAATGGAATGGACTTCCCTTCCCTTATTCACATGATGGCACAGTCCTTCCTCCTTGTAACCTGAGCACACAGTTGTGCAATTCAAATCTGGGAACAGAAGGTGGAACCCATGTTGAATCAATAAATTTGGTGTCACTAGCATTGAGAGCTCTATACTTCCTCATAGACGATGAGGGTATTTTTCAGCTAGCTAAATATATGCCATGAGTTTCACATATACTATACTATAATATTTAATGAACAATAGCACATTGTTTTGGAATGATTCATTACCAAATAAATAACTTCAAGGCATCAAAATTCCAAACAAGGTACAAATTTCACCAGTACAATTAAGTTAGCCAATTGATCACAGCTTTTTTTTTTTAAACTATTGTCCAACTAGGCTAACTGGTACAATAGACAAATTCAATGCCTATTTGACTAATTTGAAGCCAAATGGCAGCTATCTCATTTTGGGAGATCTAACATATTTTAAGTGATTAGTTCTTTGGGAAAATAAATATGTTCAGTAAATTATCAGAACTGTTATAGCTCTCCAACGCATTGGGTAGCCTGTGTTTGAAATAATTTGCCTCCTATGCATAAAGTTTCTCATTTTTTCAAAAATAAAATTACTAAAGACTAAAATAGAGGGACATAACACAGCTGTATACATAAGTGTAAGCCTCCTCAAAAAAGAAGGGTCATTCATGAAATTATTTCAATTAGAAGTGAAAAGCACCTATTAGGTATAAGGTCATTTTGGGGACTTGCTATTGATAAGTGTCTATTCCCAACTTCTTAAATTAAATAACAAGAGAAAATGCAATAGAAAAACAGAAAAATTATCATCAATGAGATAAGAGGGATATTGTGCAATAATGAAAAAAAATCCCTGATTAAATGCGGCATTGCCATGCATCAATAGCATCATTAGCTGTTAGGCTTCAGGATTTTTAATAAGGAATCAAAGACCAAACGAGAATGATTTAGAATCTATTATTCAGGAGGCAAGAAATTGGAATGATAATCATATCAAATGAGCCAAAAATAAGGGATTAAGAAAAGGTATTTAAAAGTGAGTAAGAATAAAATATACAAATTTAAGCCAGAGCAAGCTAACACCTCATTACAATGACTTGACATTTAAGGTAGGCACACAATTCCAAATCTAGCTCTATAAAAATTTTACTTTATTACTTATAAAGCCTACTAATTAATCACTTTCTGTGGTTACATACGAGTACTTTAGAAATGACTAATTGTTTAGCTATTATAACATCTAAGTTTCAACAATTTTCCCATAAACAGAAATTTATAAAGCAGCACAGTATAAAACAAGTGAATATTTCATATTTTCCACCAGAAATCCCAGGCAGTGACATATATTATAGATCTACCTATCTACTTACTTACATACCTACCTATACCTATTTGTCTATCCATTCAAGTAAGTTTCATCTCTGTGTTGCGATACATGCCCCCACATGCAAAAGAAATGTCCCCAAATTCTAAAACCTCCTAATATGTTTGAAAACAGATGCATTTGCAGAAATTCTCTGCGGATCTGTGATGTGTGGGATTTAATGCTTTGTTCCCTTGCAGTACACAGGAAGTAAATCAAACAGTTCAAGTACTGGACATTAATAATATCCCCATCCTCAAAGGAGGTTCCTACTCCTAATGGAAAGATTATTCTCCGAACCTCATCAGTAGCGCTGGCCTCAAGGTGACTCACTCTCCCACCTGAACCTGCAGCAATTTCTTCCTCCACTGCTCTTGCCAGACACTAGCTGTTGCTATCCTCCACAAAGGGACATTAATAGTCTTGAAGGCAATATGCTGTTTTTGTTCTTGCTTCCTTGTCCCCTCCCTTGGAGCTCATTAACTTATATCTGCCCTCTAGGAGTATAACTGGTAATCATCTAAGGTGAGATAGAAAGATCTTGCAACTTCACAGATAGACAATAGAGGGGAAACAATGTTTTTAAAGTAAATTATTAAAACTAAGATAACTCATTATTCATGAACTGGAGATCAGCTATTCCAAATGCCCTTAATCTTGGTGATTGTCAATGTCATTTATTAATATATTTGAATTCATTTTGGATTAAAAATGTAGTTATAAACACTACTTTTTCACATCTGAAAATGTATATTCTGTTGACAGAAAACATACACAAGGTTAGCAGAGATGACAAAACATGTTGAGATAACACATAAACAGCTTGTCCTCTGGGTAGTTTAACACGGTGCCCTTTAGCATTTGCAGGAGAGAAAACCTTTCTTTGTTTCCTGGAGGGAATGTTGGCTAAATTCAAGTGTGAGACATATTCAGGCAAATAAATACTTTATCTAGAACTGGAGATCTTATTCTTCAAGAAAACTAGACTCTTAAGTGGCTTTTAGGGTTACCTAAGAAGTTAAGACTAGGTTTTCAGAATACACAAAACAGGGGAAATGAAGAACTATTGTGAGAGCACAGACCATTCCCTTGGAAATGCCTATCCCTTGAGGCTATGAGTCATGCTTGCAAAATACATTGTAAAAATTTTCACTTCCTCTGTCAACCAGTAAAGAATATTTAGTGAAGTTGAATAGAAAATCACTTTTTCTAACTCCTGTGTTAGATATTGGGCTAATGTCCCCTTTTGAAAAAGCCTTAGTTGACTCCCCGTCTCCTAGCCATGACACGGTATACTCCAATTTAAAGTCTTCCTTATGCACTGAAAAGAAGATGCCATGAGATGCTCAGATGCCTATTGTACGGGCTGTAATGATGATGATTCAGCTAAGGTTTGCAAAGGATATTGATGTTCTCGGAGGAAGGATGCTGAAGTGTACTGGACAGGCCTCTTCGGAAGCTCAAATCCTTTCCTTACACAAAGATACTCTCAGATACTTCAGAACTATGGGAATGTTATGCTTTGGAAGGAAAGGAAAGTGCCTGTGTTTCCCCTTGCAGGTGGGACAAAGAGTACAATTTCTTGATGACTATAATAGCTTTTTTAGAGTTTCTAAATGTCTTCAAGTCCACGGAAATTCTATTTTCCCTGAAATTTTCCTATTGGAGAAAACTAAGCGTACTGTCCTGCTCTTTACAAACCCACTTACACCTATTCCCAGGTTTCCCACACAGTCACATTTCTCTAATCAGCACAGATTTCCTTTTAAACTCAACAAAAAATGAGCTGCAAGTCAGATTAATGATTGGTCATGTGGGCTGATGTTTATTTTATGGCTACTTATACTGTAGAATATACCTTTTACAAGATCACAGCTTATATAGCAAAAGTAGTCTAATTCCTTTCTATTCAAAGTTTGATCCTCAGATCAACTTCAGTGGGATTACCTGGGCCCCGCCCTAGACCTACTGAATCATACACTGACATTTTAACAAGCTCCTCAGGCAATGAGGCTTTCAACAGTGACGGCTGGAACCACTGACTGATCACCAGGCCAACAGAGTTTGGGCAACTTGGGCAGCAGGCTGGGTTTTAGGACTAGAGCAAAAAGTTACTCCATGAAAGACTGAAACTACATTCAAAAAGTCAAAAGTTTTGATGGAGATAACATCGACCACCAGTGTATTCCCACCCAGAAATTACAATCCCAAAGATCTTTTCTGCATTGCAGTGTTCCTCTCTTCACAATCATCAGAGCTGCTTTAGTTTTGCCATGCCTGGAAGTATATATATATTTGTAAGCATACACACACACACATATACACACACTTTTCAAACATTTTTAAAAATTAAATTACATATGTTTCCTAGATAGGCCCCATACCACTAAAAGTATTTGCTATTGAGTATGTTCTAGGAATTTTTTTTTCTTCTCAGTTTGAGAGATTTAAGAAAAAGAAAATCTAATATCACTTTTTGTCATTTTTAACCTTAAAAACTCTGCAAGAAACAATGGTGATATAGCACCTCTTGTATTTTCCCAGATAGAGCTGGAACCCATTCTACTAAGTGAAATATCCCAAGAATGGAAAAATAAGCACCACATGTACTCACCAGCAAATTGGTCTCACTGACCAACACCTAAGTGCACATATAGGATAACATTTATCAGGTGTCAGGCAGATGGGAGGGGGGAGGAGCAGACGGGTATATACATACATAATGAGCGCCATGCGCACCGTCTGGGGGATGGACACGCTTGAAGCTCTGACTGGGGGGGAGGGGAGGGTAAGGGCAACGTAACCTAAACATCTGTACCCCCATAATATGCAGAAATAAAAAAAAAAAAACCTACAGGAAAAAGTGCCACCTAAAGCCAAGATGCCCACTGTGCTTTCTGTTCTAAGTCCTGTGCCTTATCTCTACATTGTAGAAACTCCTTTGAGATGAGACCATAAGCACCTCCAGAAGGGGAGCCTGGCTTTTTTTTTTTTTTTTTTTTTTGAGAAAGAGTCTCACTCTGTTGCCCTGGCTAGAGTGAGTGCCGTGGCATCATCCTAGCTCACAGCAACCTCAAACTCCTGGGCTCAAGCGATCCTCCTGCCTCAGCCTCCCGAGTAGCTGGGACTACAGGCATGAGCCACCATGCCCGGCTAATTTTTTCTATATATTTTTAGTTGTCCAGTTAATTTCTTTCCAATTTTAGTAGAGACGAGGTCTCGCTCTTGCTCAGGCTGGTTTCGAACTCCTGAGCTCAAACAATCCGCCTGCCTCGGCCTCCCAGAGAGCTAAGATTACAGGCGTGAGCCACCGCACCCGGCCGGAGCCTGGTTGTTGAAGCAGCCATCTAGAAGATTTTTTTCCAGGCCCCATCTTCTACTTGTCCTTTTACCTGTCTTATTTTGCTCTTCTGCTTCCAGAATACCATTATAGTCCTTTATCTTCAAAGCCAATTTTCTCCTTTCTCTCCTTTCTCTCTCTCTAACCTTCCCTCCCTAAATCAGATGTTTAGTTCACGTTGTTTTGGTCCTGAGATGTCTTTCACTCTCAAATATCATCTTTCGTTCTCTGGTTCTTTGCTTACTTTCATATCCCACACCTGTAAACAAGTTCTCCTCAAGCCTGGAGCCTGGCTACAGCTCTGAAATCAACTCACTTTGTTGGTTTTAAACTGAGATTTCTCATTGGCTCAGGAAAATAGTTTAGACACTTATCCCAGGGGTTCTCCCTTGGCCCAGTTCCTATGCCAATGCCCAGAAGACCTGGCCTAACATACTCTAGGGTTTGCAGTCTCTTAGATTTCTAACTGCAGCTGATTCATACACATCTAACTGGAATTTGTCCTCAGTTCCCCACACCTCCATCCTCTGTTTTCAGCAGCACCTCTTTTGCCCCCAAACCACTGTCACTGTAGTAGACATTAATCCACACTAGATGCTGGAACTGTCCTCAGTGAAGTTTGATACATGTAGCGCTGCAGTAACTGTTTCTACTTCTGCTCTTAAAAATTTCATCTGAGAGCCAGAGGTCTTGCCCTTTCTCTTTCAAACATGGCTGTTCCAGGTCACAATAATCTCCAGGTCTCAGGATGATCAAGGGTAAAGCTTTGGCAGATGGAAAGTGTTTAATGTCCTTCCTTCAGGGTGTTATTTCAGGCTCCATGACCCTTCAATTCAGATCAACAAGGTTCTGTTTCTCAAATGCCAGGGTATAACCACAACTTTGTAAGACGCACATGGAAAACAGGACACTCGGTCTGGCCCAGGATTGTCTGAATAGTTGGCTTCATTTTCTCATTACCTTCCCAGGATAAAATTAGGTTGTGGGTTTATTAGATGTTTAATTTCTTAAATCAAGGATCAGTAGGAAAGACAAATGTCTACAATGATGTTATTTCACAGAGGTCTTTTATTTTGAAAAATAGAAGTTGTTTTTGGTTTTATTTTTTGGATTTTTTTTGTTTTGTTTTTTTTTTTTTACTGAGTTTCTCATGGGAGAGGTGAAGGACCTAATGAAGCCCATCAGAGTTTGCGGCTATATTTTTAAAGGCCCTAAGTGTACACAACTAAGTGTACACTTATTTGAGATTATAAACTCCAGTGAGATGTAGGAATAGGAAGATGGTGTGAACTCTTTACCTCCATGAAGAATAAATGTCTTCTCATAATTAAAACAGTGATATAACTGCCAGGTTGGCAAATAAACACTGTACTCTAAATTAGAGACCTAAGCAATACTAGTGTCAGAAAGTCAAAGTGACAGAGAAGGCCTAGGTCTTCTAAGACAGCAGTCCCCAACCTTTTTGGCACCAGGGACCATTTTCATGGAAGGCAATTTTTCCATGGACCAGGGAGTGGGGAGATGGTTTCGAGATGATTCAAGCACATTACATTTATTGTGCACTTTATTTCTATTATCATTACATTGTAATATATAATGAAATAATTATACGTCTCACCATAGGTTGAGGCCACTGTTCTAGGAGATGGCTGGATCATAGGTCTCCAGTCAGAAGAAGCTGAGGATCACAAAACATCTAGGGGAGCTAGGAGAGCAGTGATAGACAGCATCAGCTTGCTTGACAATTCCATCAGGTGCAGTTCAGGTTCAGTGGTCTTTTGGACCATAGCCTGATGTCAAATAAAAAGCTAACCTGACACAGGAAGTCTTGGAGAGGTCTTGCCAGATCAAAGAGTATGCATATTTTTAAGGCTATTGCTACATGTAGCCAAACTGCCCTCCAGCAAGTTTATGCTAATTTACAGTTTGACACGTTGAATATGAAAGTGTTTGCTACCCCATATCCTGCCCAGAATAGACCTTGAGATTAGCCTGCAGGACACTCTCAGGAAGGCCAAGGACTAGCCAAAGAAGTACATTAACTAGTTCTTGGCACTGAGGAAGAGAGTATCAGAAAAGAGATGCCATATAGGATCAATTTCAATCTTTTGAAGTTTACCTGCTCATAGTAGAAAATAGAAGAATCAATACTATCTAGAGCCTTAATAAAATGATGACAATCTTTACTCCAAAGATTTTTCAACACTAGCTTTCACATCTCCTTGCTCTGCCTAACCCAAAAATGATTCACCTTCTCTCTCTCTTCAAGAACACTTGTTGACAGCCCAAGATGGGGATTCAGAGTATACAATGGTAGACTTCCAGGTGCTCTGTATCCAGCATCAGTACCTAGGCCTCATGGGAGAGTTCAATTTGGAGAAGCAATTTTAAGAACCTGCTGTCTTCCTTTGGAATGTGGCTAAGCACATTAGAACCTTCTATGCAGTAAACCTGAGGCTATGCTGGTTCTGATTCACATATTAAAAAAGAACAATGGCCAAGTGTGTGTGTGTGTGTGTGCGCACATTCGTATGTTTAGCCCTATATGTGGAAGAGTCTTTGAGTCTAGTTAGTTCTACCCTCAGACTGTGTCTCTTATCTGTTCTCTAGTCCTTATCTTCATTTTCACAGCTGAAGCGCAGATCCTCATCCATGAACTGATGCTTGAAATGTTGCACCAGTGCTCTTCGCAGTCAGTTTCCCACTCTAGGACCTCACTTGTCTGAGCCGTTTATGTCCTACACGTGATTAACATAGTGCCCCACACAACTGACTCACGTATAAACTACATTTAATTTTACTTTTATTCATTTTCGGTCTGTCTTGTTTAAAATACATTAAAAATTTGTAATGGCAAAACTCAATCTTATTTTTTCTAATACAGTCAAATATGGCTTCACAGAAGTTTACTGAGTTACTATCCAAATTCCTTTCTACCCTGTGAGGAAGATTTAGAAGCTATAAATCAAGGAAATTATGTATAATTAACTATAACTGTCTAACATACATATAATACAGGAGTACATGATTATTAACATCACATCGCATTAACACTGATAGCTTAAATGGGCAAAATGTGTAAGACAATGAACTTCTACATCCTCTGTTATTGTCTGATGATTCTCTGGTGTTTCTCTTCTGGTCCTTCTGTAACTGCACTAAAGTTTTTCTTTACAATTTAAATATCAACCTTTGTGAATTAAGGGGTATATCTGCAAATGTTCCATATGAGATGATGACCGGTGCCGACCTCTGATTCCTTCATACCTGTAACGGACACCTCTCTGGAGAGCATCAGAGATGTTCTCGGCTGAAATCATTACCCAGAGGACCACTTGTGGAGGTCTCTAACCTCATGCTCATCTCTTTTCTCTTAGACAATAGCTGACCCTTCTATTTTTCTCTAGTCTTCACCTTCTTGCTTCACAAGTATCACCTTGTATATTCAGTTTGTTCTGTTTGCTTTTTATGGTCCCTCTGTTTTGCTCAATTATTGTACCAATATTACAAAAATATAATTTGGTACCAGTTTTCTTTTTAAAATGCACACTATTTAGGATTTATTGGGGATGAATAAAACTCATGAATTTGCCTGGAAAATTATTCCTGAGGGAAAATGAATTCAGAGATTCAATACCTAATTACTAATATGATGTTGAAATGCAAACCACATGTAAGCTCAGACATGCTAAGTGATTTCTTTCAGGCCCTATTGCTCCTACAAAAGAAATATGTCTCCTAATATGTCTCGTCGCCCATTAGGGACATGATCAGAGTTAGCTTAACCTCAACATTTTATTCAGGGTGTATAGCTTCAAGAATTCTAATTATATTCACAAATTCTTCATTTATTTAATAAAAGTCTATTAAGCATCTATCGGTATGGCTGGCAGTTTAGAAAAATATGGGCTCAACCCTGTGTACTCTTTTAAACCATAGTCTCCCCATCCCCTATAAAAAAGTGAAAGACAGAATCTCTGGAGTGGACAATGTCTGAATATGTAATTTGTAAACTCCAGACAATTCTGATACACTCATCTATGCCCAGTTGAAAATCTTCTTCTATGTTCTTTCTGTTGGAAATCTAATTTGCTCTCATGGCTTTAAATAACTTTATATGCAAATAACCCTCAAGTCTATATTTTTAACAGTCTTTTGTCCTGAACTCCAAAATCACCTGCTTCTGGATTGCCTCCTTAAAGTGGTTCCTCACATAAAACACCTTTAAAACCAAACTCAGGGTCATCAGTTCTGTGTATAAATTTTCCCTAGGGTTTCCTATACCATTTGATACTGCTGTGCATATAGCCACTGATATTAGAAATACAAAATCATTCTTGTCTCCTCCTTCTCTTGTATCTTAGAACTTATCTCTTACCTATCTTGGAGTCTAGTTAACTCATTACCCATAATGTGTCTCTAATTTGCCTCTTACCCTCCATCTTCACTATTACTCCCTACAAGCTAGACTTTTATCAACTGGTGTTTAAATGTTTGTCAAGTATCTTACTGCAATCCATTCTTGGTACAAATCTTCAGTTAACATTTAAAAAAACAACTGATCATTTCACTCCTTTCCTTAAAATCTTTGAAGCTATCTTCATCATCTGCCAGATTAACTGAAAGAATTTTGAGGGATGTAACTTTCTTCAAAATCTTGTTTTGCTTTCTCTATTCTTTGTACTCAAGACCCATAAGATATCTCTAATTTTAAGAAACAATATGCATTTTCACCCAAATACCCCTGCATATTTGAGGCTTCTCTATTTAGTAGGACAATTTGGGCTCAAAATGCAGCTTAACTTTCTAATCTCAGATTTATAACACATGAATTGAGAACAGCAATAGCTTTCTTGCAGATTTGTTGGAGGATTATTAAATGAGGTGTTTATAAAGCCCTGAATACACATCCTAGTACAAAATTAATGTTCAATAAGTGGTTGCTATTTAACACTATTTGTATCTGACAGTTTTAATTTAGCATTATATTGTGAATATTTCCCCCATGCCATCAAATAGTCTTTGCAAATATGATTATAAACTGCTGCATAGTAATAAATCACATGGATATATCTTAATTTATTTTACCAAATGCCTGTTGGTGGACATTTATATTGTTTTCAACTCTTTACTCTTATAAATAACACTGTAATAAACATCATAACACATAAATCTTTGGAGAACACCTTCAAATATTTTCCCAGAATAAATTACAAGACATGGAACAGTTTAAGGCTCTGGAAAGTTATTGCCAAATTACCCTCCAGAGAGGTACCAATTGATATTCCCACTAGCAGTTCATGTGAGTTCCTATTCCCTACACTCTTCCAGCCATACATATTATATTTTCTCCCTCTCTCCCTCCCTCTCCTTCTCTCTCTTTCTCCTTCTTTTCCTTTTTAATATAAGGGTATCTTACTTGTTTTTGTTGTAACAACCAAACACTCCTTCATCTTTATCCCATTAGGTTCTTTAGTAACCCATCTGCCTTGCAGAATTTGGAAGTTTTTATTTTCTCCTCTCTTATCTCTTGGCCTCATGGGAGTAGACTGTACATTGTAAGCATTGTCCTAAGGGGTTACCTTATTTTTAAAAACCATTTCTTAGATAAGTTAACATTTCTTAAATAAATTACTCCCAGTAACACACCAATCACCAATCAACACCAACAAACTACAAAAGCCTAATCTTCCACACTGGAGTATTTTATGATTTCCTGACAAGTATCCCCCACACTTTGACCCCAAAATGTAAAAATCCATATCCCATAACAGCATGGTAATTATTAGCAGTAATAGAAGGGACAAGACTACTTAACTTCAAGATTTTCCAGCTCAATCAAAGTTCTATTTGAATCACTGGTATAAATGGTCCTTATCTAGCATTAAGAGGTCAGTTAAACACCAAAAATTGCATAAATTCTACTTATCAACTGGCAGAAGAGGAGATAAAGACTGAATGAGTTTATACACTGTTTACTAGCTAAGGGAATGTAAGGAATTCTAAGGCTGTAATTCAATAGGATTATCGTCATCATCTTCCCAGGGTCAAGCACATTATAATCCCCTCCCCAAAATTATCAAATTAAAGAAAAAACAAAAAGAAGACATGTCAACCAAATTTGACTCTCAACTACTTTCAGTTAAGCAGAGAGCCTTGGACTAGCCCTCAAAATTCTGATTAAACCTCCTCTCAACAAGCTTAATTTGCATTTATTGGATTGATAGTAGATAAACATAGTTTTTAGCCATTTGTGTTTTTTTATAAAATATCATAGCATGATATCCTTTGATATGCTATGATATGACATATGTTGCATGCATCCTTTGAGCGAGTTAGTCTGCTGTGATCATTTAACTCAAGGAAATAAATACAAAATTATAGAAATAGAAAATATATTTTAAAATATCTATTCCATTGTACTTTTAGAAGCCAAAGAAAAAACAAAGGAAGCAATCCATATATCTAAACATATGGAATTAATTAAATGCACTATGGCACACAGTACTATGCAGACATTAAAATTGACAGCATAGAAGAATAGTTAAGCACAAAGAAACTGCTAATAATATTTTGTTAGGTGAAAACATTAGGCATACAATTGTATGAAATAATGTCCCATCTTCCTGTTCTTGATTGAACCTGTGATCATCAACCGTTTCACCAAATCATATGAAGGTTACTAACAACATCTATATTGCAAAACCGGGTGCTCAGTTCTCAATTTTCTTCTTTCTTAATCTGACAGCATCATTTGACAAAGGTCACTGCACCTTTCTGCTTGAAACAGTTTCAGCACTTGACTTCAGAATAACCATACACTTGCGGTTGTCTTTCTTCACTGCTGGCTCTTCCTTAGTCATCTTTGTTGGTTTTTCTTCATATCCCAAGTTTTAAAATATGTGAGTCCCCAGTCCTCGGTCCTTGGTTCTCTCTACCATCTTCTCTCATTCCTAGGTGATTCCACCTAGTATTATGGTTTTAAATACTACACTCTCTATATACTGAGGACTTCCAGATTTCTGTCTTTAGCCTAATCCTCTACCCTAGACTCCAAACTCTGTAATCAGCTGCCTATTAGACATCACCAGTTGGACATTTAAAAGGCAGTTCTGACAAAATACATCAAAACCGAATCCCTGATGTCTTACCCTAAGGCTATTGCTCCCACAGTCTTCATCATATCGAACAATGGTGATTCTCTTCTTTGAGTTGAGTAATAATAATGGGGTGTAGTGGGTCTCAGCTCTGGGGAATGGATGAGGGGAAAGTTTAAGAGAAGAGGAAAGACTTCAATATTCTATTCTCCCAGTTTCTAGATATTTGATTATTAGATCTCCATAAACTTAACTGAGGCTTCCATAGGGTCAACATCTGCAACATTAACTGTCAATATTTCGCAACAGAAGTGATTCCTGAATTGACTTAAAAATGATCTAGGTTACAAAATTTCAATTGCAAAATATTATGTGTATTTATAGCATACATTCTACCCAATGGTGAAATGTTAGAAGTATTCCCTTTAACTTCAGGAGCAAGATGAGGATGTCCATGACTGCCTCATGTAGGCAATGTACTAATGCTCCCAGACAGCATCGTAAGGTAAGAAAAAGCAACAAAGACATAAGGATTGTAATGAAAGAAAAAAACTGTTATTATTATAGGTAAACAGATTTCTTACCTATATCCAAATCCTCAAATAGTTTACAGACAAAATAACTGAATTAACAAGAGAGACTGACAATTTTGCTGAATGAAAAACCAATAGAGGAGGAAAAAAGTCAATTGTATTTCTATCCACCAGTACTAGAAAACATACAAAATTATTAAAGGCTAAATTTACAACAGCAAAAATAATTATGTATAAAATACTTAGAAATAAATATAACAAAACATGTAAGATCTTTTACAGAGAAATATAATGCATTATTGAAAGATAATGAAGAATAAATAAATGGAGTATAAGTATGCTATATTAATGGATAAGCAAATAAAATATTCTAAGGATATCAGTTCTTCCCAGTTTGATCTAAAGATGCAATGCATTTCCAATCCTAATCTCAACAAGAATTTTAAAATTTGTATGGAAGAGAAATAGCTAAGAACAACAAAAATATTCTTGAAGAAAATATATACGATAAATTAAAGACAAGTGTAAAAGGCAAAATTTTACACTATTTTTGAAAAAACAAAGACTTTTTTTTATTTCAAGAAAGGAAAGGATTTCTTCAACAGAAATGTAAACCCCAAAGGAAAATATACATAAAGATAAATATAATAAAATTAAGATTTTCTGGTTCTCAGAAGAGATATTAAGAGAAGATGTAAATGTACAGCCCAGGTGAAGATATTTGCAGCACAGCCACCAAAAGGCTCATGTCCAGAACATGTAAAGAACTCCTATAAATTAATAAGAACATGAAAAGAAAAAGCAAAGCCAAAAAAGGGCAAAACATATAGAGGAAAACAATATAGTCAAAAAACATGACCCTTGTCAGGCTCGGTGGCTCACGCCTGTAATCCTGACATTCTGGGAGACTGAGGCGGGAGGATCACTTGAGGTCAGGAGTTTGAGGTTGCTGTGAGCTATGACAATACCACTGCATTCTACCTGGAATAACAGAGCTAGAATATGCCTCAAAAAGAAAAAAAAAGAAAGAAACATAAGAAAATTTGTTCAAACTCATTAGCAATCATGTACCTGAATACTAAATTCTCAATGAGATACCTTCTCACATACACTGAGCTCACAGAAATTAAAAGAATGACATAGATAAGAGTTGGTAAGGATGAGAATCAATAGAAACTCTTAAATATTGCTATTGGGAGAGTAAATTTATATTAATACAAAATCATGGCATTATGTAGCACAGCTGAACATATTCATACTCCCTGACCTAGTATTACTGGTCCTGGATAATGTCTTTTGTACCTGTGTACCAAGAAACATGAATGAGAATATTGAGAGTGATGGTATTTTCAGCAACAACAAACTATAAATAATATATAATTAATCACAGGAAAATAAATAATTGTGAAATGTCGGTATGAGAAAGAACTCCATGTCTGTGAAAATAAATAATAACTGTTCAACAATGTGAATGGTGAGGTGGGAGGAGGGGATGGGTATACACACACCTAATGGGTGCAGTGCGCACCATCTGGGGGATGGACATGCTTGAAGCTCTGACTTGGGTGGGGCAAGGGCAATATACGTAACCTAAACATTTGTTCCCCCATAATATGCTGAAATAAAAAAAATTTAAAAAAAAACAATGTGAATGAATCTTAGATACAGAATGTTGAGTGGTAAGAAGCAAATCATATATAGTCTGATATCACCGATATAAAGTTCAGAAACTGGCAATATTAAAATGCATGTTATTTAGGGGTTAAAGAATCTACAGAGAAAGCAAGGGAATGATAAGCACAAAACTCAGAGCAGTTGTCATCTCTGAGGTAAGTTGGAGGATATTGTCAGGGATGGTACAAAGGGGACTTTAAGTATAATGGTCCTTGTAAGATTTGGTATGGATGCCTGGGTATATATTTGTTATTATGTTTTATAACTTACCTAATCATTAAATTTTTCATAATCTTTTAAAAATTGTGATGACAGAACTTTGGGTCTCAAGTTTGTTATAATATAGCAAGATGAACTTTGGTGTCCTATTTACTGTATTCTCAGGCAAGAGGAAGCAAGGATACAGTTAGGGTAGCTCACATACCTATAGCCTTAGCCCAAACCTTTCATCTTCTTAAAGTTCTAAATGAGAATATCATGTCAAGTGTCTTTCATTTGTGCCTCCACACACAGCCCTCCATCCTGTGCCACTCTGTTCTCTTCCAAGGGAGGGTAACCTATATGGGCCACTTGAGTGAGTTTTCATTCTCTTTGACTTTTGG
The DNA here is from genome assembly GCA_963575035.1 of Avahi laniger. Classification (NCBI taxonomy): domain Eukaryota; kingdom Metazoa; phylum Chordata; class Mammalia; order Primates; family Indriidae; genus Avahi; species Avahi laniger. The sequence continues at coordinate 23,128 of CAUYSK010064779.1, read as the reverse complement.
TTGGTTCAGCCAATGGAAAGCCCAAATGGGTGACTAGATGCAGGGAGAATAGTAAGATCAAGATATTCAATCCTCTCATTCCAAGACTCTTTCCAGCTGGCTGTATCCCTGGACCAAATATCACTGTTCCTCTCAAGCCTGTCAGCTCTCTACATGACTTTTTCCAGGTTTGGGTAAATTCCTCAGCCCTTAAACCTACAGGACCTAACAGCTGATGTTAACTCATATTACAAACCTAGGTTACTGCACCAAATATGGAGTTCCCATAAACACATGTCTGTAAGTAGTCCCTTTGTAAATAAACCCTTTTGAAATAGTCTATTTTCAGTGTGCCATCGATTTCTTGTTGGAACCTTGCCTGATACAAATGGAGAGGGATGGAAAGAAAATCAGGGGATATGATATATAAACATGTTTTAAAAATAAAAAACTATTTTGAGGGACAATGAAAAATTTTTTTTCAGTTTATTTAGGACCTAATGAACCATCTTAAAATTGAAAAAATAAAAATAAAAGGAAAAATGAGAGGAAGAAAAGCATGAGCCTGAATTCAAAGATATTTAACCTCACATACAGTAAATTCTCACTTAACTTCATTGACATGTTCTTGGAAACTGAGGCTTTAACCAAAACAACATTTAACAAAACCAATTTTAGCACAGGTTAATTGATATAAATAAGAGTTAAGTTCCTACAGCATATTTCTGTTCACAAAAACATAACCAAAGTTGTAAATAAACACCAAAACACTTATATTAACCATTGAAATAAATGTGAGCTATACATATATTTAAGAAAGATTAATAAGAAAAAGATAACAATTTATCCAATTATTCCATTTCAGGGTCAAGGGTGGCCAGAACCTGTCCTGACAGCTCTGGGAGCAAGATGGGAACCAGCCCTGCAGAGGACGTCATTCCATTGCAGAACATACTCAGACACAGACCCTCACCCACTCAGACTGGGAGAATTTAGACACCCCAGCAAACCTAATGTGTGCATCTACGGGATGTGGGAGGAAACTGGACAAACTGGAGAAAACCCACAGAGACATGAAGAGAACATGCAAACAGCACACAGAGAGTAGCCCTGGCCAGGAGTCAATTTTTTTTTTCCACGTCAGTGTTACACAGAAATGACTTTGGACGAAAGGATGATATTCAAGGACCTGTTGTATGTTAGTTCACTGAACAGGGAAATGGCCTGAATGGTAGAATACGATTCTGGTGGTAGATAGAATGAACTGTGGCACAAGGTCCTGGAAGCAAGAGGTCTATGACGTAGCAAGTTGGTGAAAACTGCCTTATTGAGACCAATCTTAGAGTGCATATTTGAGGGGATATCCAAGTGTGGCTCTTTTACACACCTATTCCCACCTCACAGTGTACAGATTCTGATCTTGTCTGGCATGACTCATCTGTGAAGTGAACTCCACTTGGATGTCAGGCAAAAGGATGACATGACATGGCAAACAAGATGGGAAGTCAGTCAATTTTCTCTGCCAGGACTATTTTAATTTGTATCTGTGTCACCACTAATGATTTTCTATGGCACTGTTCAAGGACTTTCATGGAATTTCATATTCCACTATAGGTGTATTTCAATCCTTTATTACACCAAAGGCTTATTATAAGTATTTTTCTCTGCCTCCTTTTAAACCCAGTCTTTTCATACAGTTCCTTTACCCACAGTGGACTCTGAAATGTCTCCCTGTTTAGCACCATGTGCAGATTTAATTGATGTGCCATTTTGTTCATCTTGTAGATGATTAATAAAGATGTTGGATAAAATCAAGCTTCATACCACAACTTGTGGCACCCAGTAGTCACCTTCCTCCAAATGAACACAAATGGAGTTTGTGTTTGCATCTGTTCGTGATCTTTTTTGCTATTCTCAATCCACGTGAAAAGTATTCTTGAATCATACCTGAGTTTGCAATCTGAATTGGGCTGCCTGTATCATTACCGACATAACCCAGCACTGTGTACAAGACAATATGATGCAGATTTCTAAAGTGATATATCCTAAATTTTATTAACACATTGGAGATTCTCAAAATGTCCCTAAAGTCACTATATAATTTGGCTTTTTCAACAACCAATGACTTTATAAAGCAGGTTCCGTATTATGAGGAACTTTAGATTCAGAAATTATTTTGCAGAAAGTTAATGATAGTTCCAGTTCTAGAATTCTGGAATTGATATTTGCTCAGGCCTAACTTGGCGTTATAACTAGTTGAAATATGCTACCTTGAATTTAGATAGTAGAAGTTTTCAGGAAGAACTCCTTTTACTATACCTTCAATTCAATGTTTGACAGTGAAAGAAAGATTTCATAAATGCCTAGCAACATGAATTTTAATTTCTCTCAAGACTTTTGTTTGTGGTGATTCTTACTGATACTAAGCTAGATGTTAAAGGCAAATAAATGAGAAAATGAAAGGTAAATCTTGTAAATATTCTCCTACAGGCAACGTATACTTGTAGACAGGCCCATAGATAACGTTGATCTTTGTTAGCTTAACAGAATGTACACAATAATTCAGAGTCAGCTAGGCTGTTAGTAATGCCAGTTTATTACTTATGAGTGGGTTGTTCCAGCTGATTTTCTGCTTCACAGGAGAGGTTTTACTACCCCACCCCCTTAGGCTTGGTCTTCTCTCTTCTAGTGTTCAATGATTGAACCCCAAATTCCTCCCAAGGCCACAGAGACCTCTGGCCTCTATTAGCCAGCACTCAGTTTCTTCTACAGGGAGAAATGCCAGGAGCTGACAGCATATTCTTCACTTGCTCTTGCTTCTGGGATGATCTGCAGTGGAGGGTTTCTCAGCTTAGCAGTACTGCTGATTTCTGACTCGCTGCAGGGCTCCTTTGTGCACGAGGGCTGTCAGGAGCTCTTGGGCGTATGTGTGTGTGGGAGCTCTCTCTGCCCAGCCCAACCATGATGATAAAGAGCTGCATGTAGGACAGCAAAGCTTGGTATTCTTTCATTAAGTTCTGTCTCTGGCCAGTTTCTTAGACACTATTAGAATTAGTGGTGGTGACCCTCAGGGAAGTTACATATCTTCAGTTTTTCTCATCTATAAGGATAATAATGAAATAAATAAATAAACTTCCACTTGCACAAAATATGTAATGTACCAGAAAAGTAAAGGGCATACTTTTGCAATGCTAAACCTCATTTCTTCTGTCTCAAACTATTGCAATTCTCTCCAAAAATTTATTTACCAATTTGTTATATTATAAAGGCACATACCTTCTTAAAAAATAAATTGGTATAGCACAGCTTATAAGGAAACTATTTTAGGTGAAACCTTTATATATCTTGGAATAATAAGCAGAGAATAAAGCATGCTTTTTTAGCCTTAATAAACTTTTAAATGAAAGTAATTATTAACCAAAAATAAAAATAGAAAGAAAATGTCTAAAGCCAATTGATCAAGATACAGAGTAGAGCTTGGTGCATAAATCCCACAACTTACCTCTCCCCTACCCCAAGTCCTGACTACATAGCCTAAACAAAAAGACTGAAGCAAACAGGAATTGAACTTCGGCTTTATTGACAGCAAAGCTTGATGGGAGAATGTGTCAGGGATTTGAAGCCAAAATGAGATTTTCTCTGTCTTTTAAGGATGGCCAGGTCCACAGAATTAGTCAACCTGACCTAGTCCTTTGGTTCTATTTATCACATGGGGTGATGGTTAATTTTATGTGTCAACTTGACTGGAAAACTGTATTTTACCACTTTTGCCATATATTATTTGTGGACACTGAAGACCATCCAGACCACTCTAAGCCCTCCCATCAAGAACCTAAAGCCTAGGAAAATGCATTCCTCAGGCTTCCGTACCAGAAGGCATTTGGTTATACTCCATCATAAGAGGCATTCACGAGATTCAGGAGACAGAAGAGGATAGACCATTATCTTCACCATCAGCTGAGGGTAAGTGCATAAGCAAAGACAGGGCTTCCAGGGATTCTGGGATTCCCCCTGAAAATCATCCAGGCCAATGCTGAAGACAGCTGAGATCATCTGCTTCTTCGGAGTTTCTGCCGTCCAGATATTCTGATGCACACATAGCCCTCTCTTCTCTTCATTCTTTTAGCTCTCTTCATGCTTGTAAGCCTCCAGTTCTCTGTATTAAATTTATTTCTGCTTGAGATACCTATAGTGGCTTATTTTTTTTAATCTACCCTTGGGGTTGGTAAACTGTAGCCCAAGAAATAAATATGGTTCATAATCTATTTTTATAAATACAGATTTATTGGGATACAGACACTTCCACTGATTTACATATTGTCTGTGGCTGTTTTTCCTCTAAAGAGACAAAATGGCCTGTGTGGACAGAATGATAGCCTCCAAAAATGTCCATGTCCTAATTCCTGGAATCTGTGAGTATGTTAATTTAAATGGCAAAGAGATTTTGCAAATGTGACTAGGTTAAGAATTTGAGGTTGGGAGGTTATCCTGGATTATCTGAGTGTGCCTAATGTCGGAGTCAGAGAAGGAGAGAGGTTTGAAGATGCTATGCTGCTGTCTTTGAAGGTGGAAAAAGGGGCCACAGTCAAAGGAATGTAGGTTGTCTAGGGTTAGAAAAGACAAGGAAATGGATTCTCCCCTAGAACCTCCAGAAGGAGCACAGCCCTACCAACATCTTCATTTTAGGACTTCTAACCTCCAGAACTGTAAGATAACAAACTTGTGTTGTTTTAAGCCACTAAGTTCATAGTAATTTATTAAAGCAGCAATAGGAAATTAATACAACCTGAATGCCTATACTTACTATCTGATCCTTACAGAATGAGTTTGCTAACTCCTGACCTCCCAAACATACTCTTTTAGGGATGGCTCTGGTTATTGATACAAGTCTTTTTCTCTGGGAAAATGAACAAAGAGGATACTAGTCAGCCAAGGTTTGCTGTGTCTTTATTTTAATTTTTTTTTTGAGACAGGGTCTCACTCCATTACCTGGGCTAGAGGGCAGTGGCATCATACTAGCTCACTGCAACCTGAAACCCCCCGGGCTTAAGGGATCCTCCTGTCTCGGCCTCCCAAGTAGCTAGGATTACAGGTGTGCACTGCCACGACTGGCTAAGGCTATATCTTAGAGACCTGAATATTACCAGTAGTGATAATTATCCAAATCTCATTAGGAAAGCATTTGGAAAAAAGAATTGTCTGTTTTTTTCCATTGACTATTCAACATTCATATTTCTAATCCCTCTTAAATCTATGCATTACCACAATTTTATCATTGGCTGTCCCTGCATCACCATTTTTCTTCCATTCTACTGAGTTCAGACCATCTTTCTTGTTCATAACTTTGGTTATCCCCCTCCTACAATTTCCTCTCCATTTCTCTTTGTATGTAGGTCAGACTCTTCACTGGTCACATAGTATTCCTTTAAATTATTTCCTTCTCCCTCATCTCCTTCCTTCATCTTTTGTTATCCATCATGTTTCTTCCTGTTTAACTTTTCAGCTCTTGCTCATTCTTCCAAATATTTCACAATTTGCAGAAAGCCTGTAGTATACAATTTAGATTAGCATACACTTGCCCCCTTTCTGATCATTCCCTTCCCGCCAACACTCTCTAACGGCCATAGAAAAGGAAGTACTTAGGAGACATATCTTTGAATTATACAGGACAGCTTGGCAGGTACCAAAAATTTTCTACTCACAGATTGATTGTCTCAGACAATTCTAAAAACACATCTGTCCCAAGTGATTTAATTTGCTTGATAGTAAATCCATTGTAATCTACTCAGATAACAACTTGCTATTTATATCAAACTAGTATCCAATTCTGAGATGTTAAATATAGGAATCTCTACATTTCCTGACAGTCATTTCTAATAAACCATGGCATACGTGAGAATGAACATTTAACTTTATAGAGAGTCAGCTGCAAGGCAAAAAGGTTTAAAGCACCAGGTCAGATAAAGCCGCAAGAAAGACCTCTATTTCTAAACTAAATAGAGCATTAAAAAAATTTTAGAGCTAGAAAAGACCTCACAGGTCATCCATTGCAATCTTTTTATTTTAGACATGAGGAAACTTACATAATTCAAGAGCTTAGACAGCTCATTCAAGGTCACAACCAGCGAAAGAGATAGTCAAGCTTGAACCCAGGGCTCTGGGTTTAGTATAGTCTGAGTGTTTTTCCTATTATAACCCTGAAGCACTTCCAAAAAGTCCATTCTGGACACCAAGAGTTCTGTCTATTTCCACAGATCATATTTATTCCATTTGGAAGCTCAGGAAAACACACTGTGGTTGTGCTACATCAACAAAATGGGCAGCTCTAAATGCTGAGCACCTTCCTGTGTGAAAGCACATCCATGAGAGGGGCTAGCAGAATGGCCACTGCCTTTCACCTGAGACCTGGACTTTAAAATATGCAAGGAAAAAATGTCTTTGTTTTATCAAGAGGCAAATCATTCCAGCAAATTTTCTAAATCCAACGTTATGGGTCATTAGCCTACATTGGGGATGTACAAAGAAGGATAAAGTTGCCCAGGGTGGTGGTGTTGTCGTTGTTGTTCTGTTTATCCCAAGAGTCTGTGCAAAGAGACATGCTTCATCCTGAACAAGTGTCAATGACATTAATTAAGAAAAATTGGTGAAGCAGAAAGAAAACTACAGTGATCTGTTAAGTTTAAACTGGATCTGTAATACTTTGAGAACCTCATTTGAGAAGCCTCCTTTACTTCCAGAAAACTTAGGGGAAAGTTTGTAATTCATGAAAAGCCAGAGATTGCCAGTATAAGAAAACACAATTGTAATTTAGAGACTATCTATAAAAACCCACATTAGGTTAATCATGTTTCGTGTTTGACTAAATTTGTGATCACACATATCATAAAGTACCATTCGGATCCCTCTGTATCCTACTGTTCTATGTAATATGACCAGCCATTAAAGGTAAACACACACATGTAACAATCAGGTTAGAAATTAGTGTCATAATAATTTCACGTAAACAAAATGCCATCTCTATGTAATTTCATAATTATATTAGTTATCTTTATGTCTAGGAAGTGTGGTTCATTAATTGTTATTAATTATTAGTTGAAAGATTAATCACATTTAAGAGAAGAAAATACTGGGTGCATAAACAATCTTGTATAAGTCACATTTCATTAAAATGATACAATGCAATAAAATATTTTACATTACATTTTAACCCTCTACTTATTGTACTGTGTTAACCTAATTAAATGGGTGTGGAAACTTTATTCAGTATCTTTAAATTTCAGGGTCTGATATTATTCAGGCTGTTTAACCATTTATTAAAAAATATTGAGTGAAATTCTGTTCTGTGCCTTCCAAGGTGCCTGGCTCAGAGGAACAAACAATGTATTCAGTGTGGTCTTCTACATTAAGGAGCAGACAGATTCCTTAGGTTGTAATCACAATTTTTCGTAAGACTGATTCCACCCAACCAAAGCCTCCACCATAGACAGCATGATGGTAGGTGAAGGGTCTAGTCGTGATGTGTGTGGAGTCAATCTACTCCTCACAGTAGATATCCTTCACTTTACAGAACACACACATTGCATTCAAATTAGTCAAAAGTTCTATTCTCTGCAAGGCATATATTATCTCGTAATTCTACCATGTACATTTAGAAATGGATTCTCTCATTCAAAAAAATAAAAATCTTCCAATAGACTGAAATTTTGGTGCAGAATATATTAAGATGCACTGCACAGTCCAGTAGAAAGGTCACTAGCCAGGAAACAGGGACAGTCGAATGCTAGGCAGGATAATCACATAATTTATAGTCCATACCAGGACATCACTGAGAGTGAAAGGGGTGCTTTTACTAATTATGCCAAGACAGTATGTGTAAATGGGGACTGTTCCTGGAAAACCTGGACATACATATATCCTAGCTCTAGTATCAGGTCTGTCATTTGTAAACTGTATTCATGGCTGAGTAATCAGATGGAGACATATCCTTCTTAAAAGGCTCCTCTGGCTTTTCATCAGCCTTAGAGTAAAATCTAAAGTCCTTACCAAGAACTGTGTGGCCCTAGAGGATCTGACGCCGGCTTCTTCTCCAACCTTGGTCTACCACCCTTCCTCTCACTCCCTGTTCTCCTTGCTCTTCTTCAGCCTGCCAAGTAGGATCAGGCTCAGAATAGCTGAAGGGTTCTTGGCCTTGAACACTCTCCCACACAGCTTCATGGCTCCATCCTTCTCTTCATTCAGGTCTCCCTTCAAATGGGTCTCTCAGCGGCACCTTCCCTGATATTCCGTCCAAAATACTAGCGTTTCTCATACATTATTACTTCCATTACCCAGTTTTGTTTATCTTCATAACAATTTCACCACTTGACTTATGCTATGTATCTATTTCTTTGTTTATTGATTGTCTCTAACCTAGAATGTGAGATCTGTGAGGCCAGGGACTTCATGTTCAAGATTATATCTCATCTCCAGGACCTAAAATAGCACTGGCATATTAGCAGCACTTAATAAGTATTTGTTAAAGAAATGTTGAATGGATGAACATAGTCACAACTGCCCTGACCTTAATTCTTTATATTGTGCAAAAAAAGAAGTTTGAAATACATGTTATTTAATTTCCAGTGTGTGAATCTTTTAAGAAAAATGTTGGCATTGAATTAGGTACAGTATTAACAGGACCTTTGAGTGCCTCTCCAGTGCTGTTTTCTGATTCTTCCCTCAGCTTCTTCATGCAGTCAGTCATCTCCCTTCTCTGCGTACAGCCTGATATGTACCTTGATTATTGCTCTTATCACACTGGCCATCTCCAGTCAGGGAAGAGAGCACTAAAACATGAGTCAGCAGGGTATACCGTGGGAACTAATTAGGGAGTCTGATACGGGCAGAAAGGGATAAAGTGATAGTAGAAATGCAGGCAGAAGTCATATCTTGGAGGCCAAGTTTTGTAACACAAATTAAAGAATTTGTATTTCACCCTACAGCAATGGGTAGTCATTAAAGGATTTTAAACTGAGGAGTAAGATGACCAGAGTTGCATTTCTGGCTGGCTTACAAAGGATAAAGTTACTTAGGGTAACAAGACTAGCTGTAGGGAGGTCCTAAGGTGTTCCCTGCAGTGGCCCCATCCAGAAATGATCATGGCCTGATTAGAGAGAACCCCGGACAGGTCTACCTCTCCATATCCCTTAGATTTCTGATGTAATGATTTTATTGCCTATCTAGGTTAAATTCAGCTATATTGCTGTGAAAGGGAACACAAAATATTTCGCAGCTCTCTGTAGTGGATATACTATAAATGTGGCAGCTGTCTGCTCGGATTAGTTAATCTAGATTTCCCCCCCACCCCACGTTGTCCTAGATTGCCTTTTGTTAAACAAAATTCTTAGTACAGAAGATAGATATATTTAAAGTAGAAGATAAAACAGTGTTTTTATAGTCCAAAGTTATTAATCTATAATCTTAGTGGTCTGTGGACATCTCGATGCCCCGTGCACCTCGTAAGGGGATCCAAAGAACACTGTTTAAAAACCTCTGCTCCAAGTCAAAAGAGGAGTAATGATTGAATGCCAGATTCCCAGGCTAGCTGTGTTAAATTTAAAAGACTAGCAAGACAGGAGTCATATATAGGACATGCGCTTCAATGTTTTTTCAGGTAGTACTGCTTTCTGACATCTTCTGGTGCCTTGTTAATAGCTAGAGAGGCTCAGGGTCTCTGTCTCTCTCTCTATCACACACACACACACACTCCATTCTGTGTGTGTGTGTGCATGTAAACACATATTTGGAGAAAGAGAGATCTCTCTCCAGAATAGAACAAACCTTGGTAGATGGTGCATGAAGTATGGAATAATTTGGGAATGTAAGGGTTATTCCATTTCCTGACAGCTCCTGGTGTGTCTAATATTTTCAGAGTTTCTTCTTTTGTCAGGACAATAAGGTATCAGTTAAAATGAAAAAGATGCTGAAGGGCTAATCCATTAGCACTTTTGCTTAAGTAGTTGAATATATTAGTTCTATTGTCTAAGTGTAGGAGAGCTTTAAAAGAAAGTGATATACAGGAGGTAATTAGTTAAAACAACATAATAGTGCATATTTATTAGAAAATATTTTTAAAACATGAGTAAGAAGAAAAAAATTAAAAGCATTCATACCTTTATCACCCCCACATAAAGTGTTAATATTTTAATATACCCAATTTTATATTTTATATGCGATCTTTAAAAATAATACTTTTAAGTGGCTGCAAAGTATCCCACTTTCTGGATATGCCATAAATAGGCAATATATTGCCTGATGTTAAAATTTGAAATTGCTTTCCATTTTTAACTGTCATAAATAATAAAGCAATAGATATTTTTGTAGTTAAATGCAAATGTAGAGTCACTGTATCAAAGGATTAAGGCATTTCAAGGTTTTTGATACATATTATAAAATAGGTGGTTTCTTCTTAGACCTCATCAGCATGTGTGAGAATGGCCATTTAGTCAAATCTGTTAAATTTGGGAATTAACATTTTAAAAGAATGCTTGCCAATGTGATAGATAAGAATGGTGCTGTGTTATTTTTTAAATTTCATTTTTTGGTCACAAGTGAGGAAGATCTTTTTTTTATAATATGCCAAGATGCTGAAGTAGCAGAATGGCTGCCTTCCTCCACCGAGGTTAAGTTGAGGAACACAGTAAGAAATGTATCACAACAGTGAGAAATTCAACGGTAAAGAAGGGGCTGTTTTGATCCAGTGTTGGAAGGATACAGCTTTGACCAGACATGAGAGGTAGCAAGGCAAGGCTGTGGGGCATAATAAGAAAAGAATCATTGGAGTTCATCTCTTGCTTCTCCTCCACCCTTACCTTAAGACAAAGAAGCACCTGACAACACCCTTGTGTGGACTCAGATCTCTAGTCCAGGTATGTTCAAGAGTAATATCAGAGCAGTATAGAGGCTCAGTGTTTATAAGGAGCGGAGAAAAATAGGTGGGGACTAACCAACTCCAAATAGTTAATTATTATATAAAATATAATAAATATCAATGAACTAAATTCACCTAATACAGCTATTTACGTGAGGCACTTAAAGCCTAAGGACTCAAAGGGAAAAGGTAGGAAATAACTTACATCGGATGAATGCTCACCTAAAGAAAGCTACTATAACCTAATTAATATCAGATGAAATTGAGTTTTGAACAAACATAATTATTATGCTTTCAGAGGATCATGGCATCATGGTAAAATTTCAATTCACCAAAAAGATATAGCAATTGTAAATATTTTTATAGCCAATAAAGTAGCCTTAAACATTTATGAAGAAATGAAAAAAATTTTCAGAGTATTTATAAATACCATCATGGTAATCTCAATATAATATTAACATACTTCTCATGGTAATCAACACGTCAGCAGACTACATTTAAACATTTGACCTAATTTACTTACAGAGAGTTCTGGGCAATAAGATGTGTGTGGAAACAGAGAGAGAGGAGAGAGAGAGGGAGAGAGAGGAAGAGGGAGGGAAAGAAAGAGCTAATGGAGATGTGTGTGTGTGTATGTGTGTGTGTGTATGTGTGTGTGTGTGTATACATATAGTTCTTAACAACTAAGTTACAGGTTAATAGAAAAAAAATAAGTAAAAACAATAAAATAAGATACTGTTACATATTCCATGAGTTAACCTGTGGAATGCAATAAAAGAGATGTTTCAAGGGAAGTGTAGTCACAGATACTCCAAATTGAGAATCTAAGTAACATAATTATAGCTAAACTGGAGATTATAAAGAATGCTATCAGCAACTACATTCAAACATTTTAAAATGTAATTTAATTTTATATATTAAATATAATTTAAAATGTAAATTTATATTTAAAAAAATCTAAACATACTCAAAAGTAGAGATACTGTCATAATAAAGCCTTCTATGTACATCATTCAAATTTAAAACTTATCTTGCCTCTCATTACCATAATTTACTTTCTTGTTTTATCCATCATGGATTACCTTTCAAGAACATTTCAGATATTATGTCATTTTACCCCTACATATTTCAGTAAGCACCTCTAAAATAATATAAACATATTTTTACATCATTATATTTCATTATAACATCATTATCACACATAGCAAAATTAACAAAAATTCATTGGTATCATTAAGCTCTTATCCAGCAATTAATATTATTTATTTTCTCAAAAATCTCCTTTAAAATTGGTTTGTCCAAAGTAGAATCCAAATGGTATTCACACATTATATTCAGAAAGCTGTGTCACTAAAATCTCTTTTAACCTAGATCTACCACCCACCTCACTGTTTTTCACAGCAATGGCTATTTGCAGAAACTGAGTCTGTGTCCTGTAGAATTTCCCACATTATGATTTCATTTATTTGCTTTTATGGTGTCATTCAACTTGTTACTTTATCTGTCTTTCCTTAAGTGTTAGTTAACTCTAAAGGGTTGCTTAGATTCAAGTAAAATTCTTTGGCCAGAATACTTAATAAGTAGTATGTGAATGCTTTATGTTGAATCTCTCATAAGTAGACATACGATGTCAGGTTCAGATCATGACAGCCTAATCCCTACATTTCAAATTTTCTCTCCATTTTTAACATAATGGCTTCATCCATCAATGAATTTTTCATGAAACAATTCTTTCACTATTGGCTATAAATATGTTGGTTTTCCATCATTCCTTCAACACATATTATTTTTTTATTTCAAAAAATTTAAAGGGTACAATTTTTTTGTTATGTGAATAAATGGTCTCACGCTGAAATCACAGCTTTCAGTGTACTTATCAGCAGAATTGTATACATTGTACTCCACGGGTAGATTTTTGTCTCTCACACTCCCCCTTCCACCTTTCCCTCTTCTTATTTTCCAATGTCCATCACAGCTCTTCATGATCATATGTATCCTTCATTTAGCTCCTACTTATAAATGAGAACATGTGTTATCTGTTTTTCCATTCCTGAGAAATTTTGTTTATGATGATGGTCTCCAGTTACATCCAAGTTGCTGCAAAAGACATTATTTCATTCCTTTTTATGGCTGAGTAGTACTCCATGGTATATAGGTACCACATTTTTTTATCCACTCATCAGTTGATGGGCATTTACATTGATCTCATATCTTTGCAATTGTGAATTGTTCTATGATAAATATTCTGTTGCAGGTGTCTTTTTGATAAAATGACTTCTTTTCCTTTGGGTAGATATTCAATAGTGGGATTACTGGATCAAATGGTAGGTCTACTTTTACTTGTTCAAGGAATATCCATACCACTTTCCATAGCAATTGTACAAGTTTACATTCCCACCAACAGTGTGTAAGTGTTCCCATTTCACCACAACTGCACAAACATCTTATTATTTTTTGGCTTTTTAATAATGGAGATTCTGACATGGGTAAGGTGGTATTTAATTGTGGTTTTAATTTGCATTTTCCTGATAATTAGTGATGTTGAACATTTTTTCACATGTTTATTGGTCATTTGTGTATCTTCTTATGAGAAGAGTCTGTTCGTGTCTTTTGCACACTTTTTCATGGGTTATTTTTGTTTTTCTTCCTGATTTGTTTGAGTTCTTGGTAGATTCTATATATTAGGCCTTTGTCAGATGTATAGTTTGCAAATATTTTCTCCCATTCTGTAGGTTGTCTATTTACTCTGTTTATTATTTGCTGTGCAGAAACTTTTTAGTATAATTAAGTCCCATTTATTTATTTTTGTTGTTGTTATATTTGCTTTGGGGCCTTACTCGTGAATTCTTTGCCTAGGACAATGTCTAGAAGAGTTTTTCCTATGTTTTCTTCTAGAATTTTTATGGTTTCAGGTCCTATATTGAAGTCTTTAATCCATCTTGAGTCAATTTCTTTATATGGTGAGAGATAAGGATCCAGTTTCATTTTTCTCCATTTAGCTATCCAGTTTTCTCAGCACCATTTATTGAATAAGGTGTCCTTTTCCCACTGTATGTTTTTGTCTGCTTTGTCAAAAATAAGTTGGCCATAGCTATAGGGTTTTGTTTCTGGGTTCTCTACTATGTTCCTTTGGTCTCTGTGTCTACCTTTAGTACCAGTACCATGTTGTTTTGGTTACTATAGTCTTGTAGTATAATTTGAAGTTTGGTAAAATGATATCTCCAGATTTGTTATTTTTGCTTAGAATTGCTTTGGCTATTTGAGATTATTGTCATTGTTCTTGTTGCATATGAAGTTTAGAATTATATTTTCTAGATACGTGAGAAATGACGTTGGAATTTTCATGGGAATTGCATCAAATCTGTAAACCACATTGGGCAGTATGGACATTTAAATAATGTTGATTCTTCTGATTCATGACCATGGGATGCTTTCCATTTGTTTATGTCATCTATGGTTTCTTTCATCAATGTTTTGTAGTTCTCTTTTTAAAAATCTTTCACCTCCGTGGTTAAGTATATTCCTAGGTATTTTATTTTCCTTGTAGCTATTATAATGATAGTATTATGCTGATACCAAAGCCAGGAAAGAACACAACAAAAAAGAAAACTACAGATCAATATCTCTCATGAACATAGATGCAAAAATTATCAACAAAATACTACCAAACTGAATTCAACAGCACATCAAAAAATAATTCACCATGATCAAGTGGGATTCATCCCAGTGATGCAAGGATAGTTCAATACACAAATCAATAAGTGTGAATCACCACATAAACAAAATTAAAAGCAAAGAGCATACCGTCATCTCAACAGATGCAGAAAAAGTATTTGAAAAAATCCAGTACCCTTCATGATAAAAACCCTCAACAAACTATGGATAGAAGGAATATACCTCAAAATAAGAAAAGCCCTACATGACAATGCCATGGCCAACCTCATACTGACTGGGGAAAAGTTGAAAGCATTCCTCCTAAGAACTGGAATAAAACAAGAATGCCCACTGTCACCACTTCTATTCATCAAAGTACTAAAAGTCCTAGCCAGAGCAATCAGGCAAGAAAAAGAAATAAAAGGCATCCAAATTAGGAAAGAGGAGGTCAAACTATCCCTCTTTGCTGATGATATATGATCTTATATCTAGAAAACCCTAAAGACTCCACCAAAAGACTCCTACAATTGATAAACAAATTTGGCACAGTCTCAGGTTATAAAATTAAATTATACAAAGCACTAGCATTTCTATACACTGATAACAGTCATGCCGAGAGTCAAATATATGCATATTAATTGACAATCTTCAGATTAAAAATGTTCTGTCATCAAATAGAGCTGTTTGGTTACATTGAAATACAGTTTATACTGGAAAGTTATGTCAACACTTTTGGAATCTTAGATGAAATAGAAGGATTTCTAGGAAAACATTACTTAAGAGATAATTAAATTTTCAATAATCCTATAACTATCAAACACTTGAAGCAGTGATTAAACCCCTTTCCAAACAGAAAAAACACCAGGCATGGATGATGTTGAAGAAAAGCTTTGCCAGACTTTCAATGAAAAGATCATACCAATTTTTTGCAAAATGTTATAGCTGAAAGATAAGAGAGGGAAAACTGCCTAATTAATTCTACAAGAACACCATAGTTTCAATATCAAAACCAAATATATTACTAGAAGATAAAATTATAGGCCAATTTTATTTATGAGTACATGTATAAACATCCCAAACAAAATTTTAGCCAATAAAATCAAACAAGGTATGTAAGAGTTAATGTAACCCAACCAAGTTCATTGTAGCCAAGATATTCAAGAATGGCTTAATATTTTTAAAAAGTATAATCATCTCAACAGGTACAGGAAATGTATTTCATAGAATTAAACACAATTATTCAAGATGAAGAAAAACAAAAATTCCTTAGATAATTAGGAATAGAAAGAAAAACTCCTTAATTAGACAGATTATATATTTTTAAAAAACCCTCCTCAAACATTATCCTAAATAAAAAAAATTTAGAAGTATTGCCATTATAATCAGGAATGAGGCAAGGATGCCCACTATCCCCATTTCTATTCAAGATCACAATAAAATTTCATTTTGAACCCATTCAATTGGCAAACATAACTTTGAAAATTCCACATTAGAGAGAGCATGGATCCACATGATCTCTCATATGTTGCCTCATTGACTTGTGAATTAAGAAACCACTTTGGAAAACAATGATGTTATATCCCAAAGTTTAACATTCATATACCCTAGGACCTAGATATTCTCCTTCTGGGTATACAGATAATATCTTGCCCATGTACCACAGGAGATATGCACAAGCATGTTCACAGCAGCACTGTTCACACTAGAAAGAATCTGGAAACAACATAGATGCAAACCAGTAGAAGCCAAATGATACTCTTTATATAAAGTTAGAAACAACTAAAATAAAATATTGTGTTCTTAGGACTACGTGTAAATGCAAAGAAATAAAACACTGTGTAAAAGGGAAAGTAGGGAAATGGCAAAGACAAAATTCAGCATGATGATTTCTTTGGGTAGTAGTGGAGGCAAGAGTCAACAGTGGAATAGGGTTAGCAGGAACCACATGGGAACAAGTAGGCTATTGTCGGGTCCTACTTTTGTTTGATATGGTGGCTTCATGGATGGCTATTACATCATTAAAAATAATGATTGCATCTAATTAAGTGAAAGATGATCATATATGGGTCAGTGATGAGGATATGTTAGAAACTTATAATTAATCCAATTCTATGTACCTAAAATCCAAGGGAAGAAATATAAGATATTAGCTATTTGAGTGCCATAAAAATGGTAAGATAGCAAAAGAGAGAAGAGCACCAGGAACTTCAGAGGTATTAAAGACAAACTCAATCTTTTTCAGGTGTTTTCCTAGTATTTATTCCACCTAGAACAACCAGGACATTGATGAACACAGCAGGCATGATAAAGTCCACTAAATGTCAGTTCTGAAAGAAATAACTAGGTTCAATCTCTCCAGCCTTTAGTGCTCATCTCCAGTTTGACCTAAATAAATATAACATGTGAAACATTTTGGAGGAATAAATATCATAGAGATTTAAAAGGTACTGTAAATAGTTACATAGTCATCTATTCAATAATGTATCTAACATCCAAACAAAGCTTTGGATAGCTACAATTGCTTTTGTATCCAGTTTTATTTTAGGCATTGGTGGCACAAAGATGGACAGATATAGTCCATGTTCTAGTCCTGCACTAGAGGTAAACTATATTGGAACATAAAAGAATGGATAACGGACAGGTGCAGTGGCTCATGCCTATAATCCCAACACTTTGGTGGGCTGATGTAGGAGGATAGCTTGAGGCTAGAGGTTTGAGACCAGTTTCAGCAACATAGCCAGACTCCGTTCCTCCAAAAAAATAATTAAAAATTAGCCAGGCACAGTGGTGCCTGCCTATGGTCCCAGCTACTGGGGATGCTGAGACAGGAAGATCACTTGAGCCCAGGAGTTCAAGGCTGCAATGAGCTGTGTTTGTGCCACTGTGCTCCAGCCTGGGCAACAGAGTGAAACCCTGTCTGAAAGAAAAGAAAAAGAAAAAAAAGGGGGATGACTACCAAGAACTGCTTCATGGAGGAAGTGGCCATGGTTCCTTACATCTTATTAAATGAAGTAAAACGTATTCTAAAGAATAAATGGAGTTGGCCAATCAAGTAAGAGAAGAACCAATATATACAAAGTATAGAGGTGAGATAACATGTGGTATATCTCAGGAATCTTAACACTCTGCTTTGCTAAAGCCTAAGTTTCCTCGGGGAGGAGAGGAATGAAGCTAGGAAAATTATGATGGACTTCTGACAGTCTGACCTAGCCTATCACAGTATTTCAAAATAGCTTCCCCATTAGTAACAAGAAGACAGACAGCATCATATATAGGCTTACTCACAGCTTGGCCTCTGCTATTAAAATTTTATTTTTTCCCCAGTAAGCTATTATTGATCTTCCAAGTCACAGTTTGCCTTAGGAGCTATAATGCTGAAGTTTCTTACTCTTTTTCATGCTGACTTCTCAAGATTTTCCATATTTTTAAAACTATATATTAGCTATTTGATAAATGAAAAATAGTTTCTCATTACTGCTTTAAATTTAGTTTTATCCAACAAAAGATTCTGTGTAAAAACAATTTTTAATGTCCTCAAAGCCAGCTCACATTTGAAAGTGTGGGTGAGTGTAATCTAGTGGGGACCTCTAAGGAGCATCTTCCTCTCACCTATGCCACAGTAAACCAATGGCTACTGAAATATACTTCACAGTCATGAGGAGCTGTTCATCTTCTTTTCCATGCCTCTTGTAACTGGAGACTGTTAACTCATTCCCAGAACTGACCTGAACTTGCCTAGCAACAGGATGTAGTTGCTAATGGTAACCATTCCATGGGGAAATATTTTTTCTAGGTGTTGGGGTCTTTGTCTTTACAGAAGAATAGCAGTTTGATAGACCTTATATGAGTGACACTGTTGCAATACCTAAATCTGTTTCATTCTTTTGCCATTTGTTCATGTAAAAATTTGAAAATTTCCTTGATAGAAGCACAGTCTATTTTTAAGGATTGGTCTCATCCCTAATTCAAATATCTACACTACTTTTTGACTGAGAGCTAAAATATATGTAAATCCAATCAAGTCTTATTGGGACTAGATGTAGATTCCTGGTTTCCCACATGGGCTCCACCTATGAGTACTCAAGTTTTGCCAACATAAGCTATGTGGAACCTGTACTCTAAGCATTTTTTTTAATAACGATAACTTAGAAAGCAGTAACATTCATTTGAAAATGCATTATAAAGTTGTACCCTAGAGGTATTTAGGTTATGAATATATCACATTGAGGTTGAAAAATCTTTAGCTTGAACCAATTTGCTTTAGGGTAAGATTTCTCAACCTCAGCAATATTGACACTGTGGGCTGAATAATTCTCTGTTGCACAGGACTGCCCTGTGCGTCGGAGGATGTTTAGTAGCATCTCTAGTCTCTATCGACTAGATACAAGTAGCAGCCCACCTTCAAGCTGTGATAACCAGAAATGTCTTCAGATATTCCAAAATGTCTGGGCAACCCTGGGGGACAAAGTTTCCCTCAGTTGAAGACTACTAATTTAAAGCAATCCATTTAAAGTAAGGACAAAATTTCAAAACTCAGACTCATTAATCAAATAAGCAAAGCAGACGTAATTAAAAGATAAATGAAAATCTTGAAAATTTTAAGTCTGAGAAAATGAACAAAAATACTAAAACCCAATTAAAGCTTCTACAGTGCCTACAAAGTACTAAAAAATGGTCAAAATATGTGAATACAATGCCTAGAATCAAGCTTTTTTTTTTAATACTTAGACCAATTTATTTTTTATTAGTTGATGTGGAATTAGTTTTCATCTCTTTCCAAAGCGTTATTTTGTGACTCCTGTTATGATGAATTCTGATGAGTCTCATTACTGATTTTTCAGGTTTCTATATCCTACTATAATTAGGTTTCCCAACCAGAAGTTATATTTAATTGACCGTATGAGGAAACTGTGGTACCCACAGAGGGTAAAGTATGATGCTACCACAACTTTTTGATATTGATGGCCATGTCGTGATTATATAGGAAAATACCTTGGTTTGTATGAAACCAAGTATCATGAAGTATCACATAGGATGATGAAGTATCATGTAGACAACTTACTTTCATGTCAGTCAGGGAAAAAAAATTAGTATAAATGCAAGTTCTTTGTAAGTTTGAAATCAATCCAAATATTATAATAATTCCACTATACATAGGCAAAAAAGGAAGTAAGGGAGGGAGGGAGGGAGAGAGGGAGGAAGTAGAGAGGGACAGTAATGTAAATAGTGGGTTGATTCCACTAAGTAGACTTATCCATGAGTGAAAGACAAGACTATTTTCTCAGTAGGTTTCAATTCTTCCATGACTCTTATAATCTTGACACATTTACACTTTATTGATAATTTTAGCAATTATCAAGGGAAAATTTTTACTATCTGCAAGTTTTTCTTTACACATTATTTTTAGATGTTATCCCCATAATGAGATACAACTAAGGAAAAGTGAAGAAAATCATGACTAAAAGACATCAATGGAAGTTAAGGGAGGAGAGAATTTTGAGATGGATGAGGGTGTATTAAATGGCACAATGGTTATTATCCTGGATAGAACTGGAGCCCATTCTTCTAAGTGAAGTATCCCAAGAATGGAAAAACAAGCACCACATGTACTCACCATCAAGTTGGTATTAACTGATCAACACTTAAGTGCATATATCGCAGTAACATTCATCGGGTGTCAGGCAGATGGGAGTGGGGAGGAGGGAATGATATATACACACCCAATGGGTGTGGTGCTCACTGTCTGGGGGATGGACACGCTTGAAGCTCTGACTCAGGTGGGGCAAGGGCAATATATGTAACCTAAACATTTGTACCCCCATAGTATGCTGAAATTAAAAAAAAATCAAAAAAAAAAAAGAAAAGAAAGGAGAAGAAAGAGAAAAAACATGCCACATTGGTTAAAATGAAGGCTGTGACCTATGCAGACCCAGAAGAGAGGCAGGATGGAACTGGTTTGAAACCTAGGCCGGTGAGTAGAATGAGCTGTCTAACGAGGGGCACTTGTCACGGAGAGAGCCAGGAGAGCCTTACAGAGGCCCTGGTGTATACAGTGGGGTCTCCTTTTATTAGGGGCTGCTTACTACCTCAGTGGATGGTGATGATGCTAAGTGTACCACACCAAATAGACTGGTAGAGCTGTCAGCATACGGTAAAAATCTTTTAGATTGGTATTTCTTATATTAGTCACTAAAAGGGTGTCAGTGACATTGGCCAAAGAGTAATTCCAGCGGAGCCATGGCAATGAATTACAGAGGCAAGGAGGTGACAATGTTGCATGTAGACATCTCTTTCAAGATACCAGTTTGGGAAGGGGGGAAATGTAGACAACCAATGGGGAGAGGCACACGATGGAAAGAATTTTTTTTTAATTTTGAGAGAAACTTAAGTATGTTTAAATGTGGTGTGGGAAAAAATCCACAGAAAATGAGCAGCTTTGCAGACAAGTTGATTGGAAGAAGAAGCAAGAGTCAAGGAAAGACAGGTCTTGATGAGGCTGAGGCACAATCCCAGAAGGAATAAAGAAGTGAACAAGCTGAAAGGAGAGAAATGTGAGTTATGGTTTCAAGGATGAAACAGTTCTGGGTGAAGAAATGGCTCTGTGGAATTCTATTTCAAGTCAGAAAAAGAAACGATGATATGGCCACGGAGGTGAGTGACTTAAGAGGGGCATAACATTGAAAATATTAGGGGTGGAGAGGGTCACCCATGTGGCCATTGATCATAACTCCTTCCTGTGACCTCTATGCCTGAGCTATGGTAAAGGAAACCTGTGATTATAATTTAACTTTCCTGTAAGAATGCAGTACTTAGAGTCCCTGCCATATTCTTCTCCCCTATTACAAAGCATTGGCTACCTTTTGTTTTTTTTTATTTCAGGTAAAATGCTTTTCTATGTTAATTTTTCATGCCTCAGAAGAGGCCTCTAATTGGATTCAGTAGACATTCATTAAGCTCATTCTGCACAACATGCAGGTTCCCACCTCAATCACCACCACCGCTACCATCAGGATTTGCAGACAAGCCTCCGGAAACCCATTAGTTCTATACGTAACAGCTCTGAAAGCTGTATTTCAAGACATAACCTAGTTCCCTCATTTCTGAAAAGGATTAAATGTTCACATTCAAACAACCATCCTTACTTTATGTCTTATGTTTTCATTTGTTTATGGAAACTTCCTTTCAATTTTGTAGAGCCTCAATCAAGTGACCTGAAAACCCTAGGGCATAACTTTCCAAACTGGTGATCCTTGAGAGGGGGCTACTTTGAGGGAATTGCTTTTGAAATAGGATTTTTGTAATGCTGCTGACTCCAGTGTTTTAAAATTTGTACTTGTGCCCTTTGGCAAAGAGTATATAGGGTGTCTTTTTATTGATCTAAATAATAAATATGACAAGTCAGTTTGCTTTGAATTAAATAAATGTGCCATTTCTGCTTGAACAAATATCTCAAATTCAAGCCAACAAATCAAACATGAAGGGAGATTTAACTGAAAACAAACAACAACAAAAATTTTCAAAATGGCTAATGATGAGCAATGAGTAGACTGCCTTTGAATATTTTCAAGATGATTAAACACTCACGCTCTTATAATTAAGCTCCATCCGCATACTACTCTTCAGGGAAGTTGAGTGTTATGCCATCGTCTGGGGAAGTCAAATTTGGAATTGTTTGGAATTAAATTTGTTCTTTGAGGTTTGCCATTTATCAATACAGACTGTGTCCCCTAGAAAGCCAGTGTCAGCACTTCAAGACCCAGCAGCATTGAACAGTTCCACTTTCCTTTAGAGCACCTGTTCACTGGGGCTGATTACACAAGGAGTGATGTTGGAGTGCACGCACACACCATCGAGGTGACTGAAGGAAGGAGGAAGAATAGAATGCAAAGTCTAAGGACTCATGCAGAAAAGAGAAATCAGTTAGCAATACCTTCTGCTGATATAAGCCAGCCCTCTCCTCCATTTGCTGATCGTCCTGTTTGTCTTATTTAAGTTGCTAAGCAGAGAATGTAGCTTCTTAATATTCCATTCAGAGCCTACTTCACAGGTGGCATTCAATAAATGTTAAATAATAATATCATATAGAGCCTCTAATTTCAAAAAGTGAGGTAGAAATTGGTGTTTTGAATCTCCACACTAATAACACTGGCTTCTGATGCCTTTTCCCCCTCCCAGCACTATCTGACTCCCGCGGGCTGCTATGCATTGTATGCTCTACAAAGCAGCTGCTACTAGCTCACCATCCTAATCAGCTGCTGCAAGGGTCAAGAGGCAGGGGCTCTTGGAGACTGAGAACTGTATGCGTGCATACACACGTGCAAACACAAAGAGCAACAAGGAAAGCCACTGCCCTCAAAAGAGAAGCTCTGGTACATGTGACGGCGTGGAACATCTCCGGTGAGCGTGCTGCCTCTTCGAGCTCAGAAGCGTACTGGTGTATACTCCCGAATAGAGCTGGAACGCATTCTGCTAAGTGAGGTATCCCAAGAATGGAAAGACAAGCACCACATGTACTCACCATCAAATTGGTATTAACTGATCAACACATAAGTGCACATATGAGAATAACATCTATTGGATGTTGGGCAG
>CAUYSK010064777.1:0-24462 GCA_963575035.1 Avahi laniger | reverse complement strand
TAAAAGAAGAAAATGTAAATTAGTAACAATACTAGATTAATAACTGTATTCCAATTGCACTGTGACAGAATATTAAAAGATCTCATTCAGGCTGGGCGCGGTGGCTCACGCCTGAAATCCTAGCACTCCGGGAGGCCGAAGTTGGCGGATTGTTTGAGCTCAGGAGTTCAAGATCAGCCTGAGCAAGAGCAAGACCCCGTCTCTACGAAAGATAAATTAATCGGACAACTAAAAATATATAGAAAAAATTAGCCGGGCATGGTGGCACATGCCTGTAGTCCCAGCTACTCGGGAGGCTGAGGCAGAAGGATTGCTTGAACTCAGGAGTGTGAGGTTGCTGTGAGCTAGGCTGACGCCATGGCACTCGCTCTAGCCCAGGAAAAAGAGTTACACTCTTTCTAAAAAAAAAAAAAAAAAAAAAAAAAAGATCACATTCAAAGAAGTTTCTGTGGGGAAAAAAGTGAAAACTCTGTCTTCTATTTGACAGCTGAGTGTCCTTTTTAGTTTAGCCCCCTAAAAAATTTAATGCGTAATAAAACCTCTACTAAAAAATAACAAAACTAAATGATATAACATACTAGCAATATATTTTGTAAGCATAAGCGATTTAATATTCATTTCCATATATAAAGGGATCATTTTCAGTTTCCTGAATGGGCAAATGACAATTCACTCAAAACAAAATACAAATAGTACATATACACATGGACAAATGTATTAAATTAATCACTGGTAATTTACAGAATCGGTAATTTTATTTCTGGAGATTTACAGCAAAAAAGCAATTCATCACTCATAATCAGATTCATCAGTCAGAAATTTTACAATTGCCCAAAATCACGGAGTTAGTTTTTCAAACTACTACCACAAAACGGAATATTACCTGGTCAATAAAAATCAGACTATGCAGCAACACTGTACTATTATAAGTTAAAAAAAAATGTGTTTTATTTTGAGATTCTATTTACACATCAGTAAACTGAAGAAGGTACTACCTAATTATGAGAACATTAACTTATTACAACAAATAACCCAGTACATAGCAAATATTCAAATAAAGATTTGGGTTAAATTTTTTTCCTTTGGTACTATTTAAGAACAAAATATACATAGGGGCTAGACACAGTGGTTCACTCCTGTAATCCTAGCACTGTGGGAGGCCAAGGCAGGAGATTATTTGAGGCCAGGAGTTCGAGACCAGTCTGAGCAAGAGTGAGATCCTGCCTCTACTAAAAATAGAAAAAATCAGCCAGGTGTGGTGGCATGCACCTCTACTCCTAGCTGCTCAGTAGGCTGAGGCAGGAGGATAGCTTGAGCCCAGGAGCTTGAGGTTGCAGTCAGCTATGATGATGCCACTGCACTCTAGCCTAGGCAACAGAGCAAGACTCCGTCTGAAAAAAAAAAAAGGAAAAAAAAAAATAGGATACAGATGTTGAAATTTAAACTAATTTTAGCACTTTTATTTCCCCTTCTATATCATAAGATTTAAAAATTCATTAATATCTTCAGATAATACAGTAACTTTTCTTTGAAAAACAACTTGGTAAGTGTGTGTGCATGAACATTAGCTTTACGTGTAATTTATATACCAAATAATCTGCCTATTTAAAATGTACAATTTGGTGGTTGTAGAATATTCACAGGAATGTGTAACCATTACGAGCTCCTTGCTGAACACACTCCCTCACTGTCCTAAGCCAAACCCCTCACCCACCAGCAGTCACTCCCCATTTACTCCTGACTCTCCCCAGCCCTGGGCATTCACTAATCTATTTTCTGCCTGTATCCATTTGTCTATTCTGAACATTCCATATTAATGAAATCAAAAAATATGTGGTCTCTGTAACCACCTTTCACTTAACATGTTCTCCAGGTTTGTCCATGTTATAGTATGTATCAGCATATCATTTTTTATTTTCAAATAATATTCCAGTATACGGATGTAAGAAAAATTATTAATCCATTCAACAGTTGATGAATATTTACGTTGTTTCCATTTTTTTTGCTATTATGAATAATGTTCCTGTAAACATTTATGCTTAGGTTTTGTATGAACACAGATAAATATTTTCATTTCTTTGAGTGTGTACTTAGGAATGGAACTACTGGGTCATGTGATAACTCTGTTTAACTTTTCTGAGAACTGTCAAACTGTTTTCCAAAGCAGCTCCGCCATTTCACATTCCTACTATTAATAGCAATATATGAGGGTGCCAATTTTTCCACATCTTCACCAATACATCTTTTTATTATAACCATCCTAGTGGTATCTTACTGAGGAGATACACACACATGTATATAACATTTCCATATCCACAAAAAAATTGCCTGATATCCCCCTTTTGCATTCGACCTCTCCCTCTTCCCACACGGGCAACCACTGATTTGGTTTCTGTCACCATAGTTTTCTAGAATTTCATGTATTTTGTGTCTGACATTGTCTACATGACATAATGCTTTCAAGACTCATCCATGTTGCTGCATATAATCAAAGTTTGTTTCTATTACTGAATAGAAAGAAACAAAAATTCCACTGTATGAATATACCACAGCCTGTTTAACCAATTACCATGTGATGAACTTCTGGGTACTTTTAGTTAACAGATACTATGAATAAAGCTGCTAAAATAAGTACAAGTCTTTATGAGAGTGTATATTTTCTTTCCTCTTAGGCAAATATCTAGTACCAGGATTCCTGGGTTGCATGGTAATGTTACGTGAACATTTATTGCTATAAGGAACTATTCTCCATTTCACCAAGACCTGGTTTGGTGAGTCCATATCGCCCCTCATCAACACTTGGGATAGTCAGTTTCTTTAATTTTAGCCATTCTAGTGGGTGTGTAGTGGTATTTCTCAGTATAATTTCAACTTGCATTTCCCTAATGAGGAATAGTGTTGACTGTATGCATCTTATTGGTAAAGTGCCTATTCAAATATTTTGACCATTTTAAAATCAAGTCCTTTATCTTATTGAGTAATCAGAGTTCTTTACATATCCTCGATATAATCCTTTATTGAATACATACTTTTCAAGTATTTTCTCTTAGTCTATGGCTTGATATTTCTTTTTCTTAACAGTATCTTGCAGAGAGAAAAAAAAGTATTTTTTTCAATGCTTGTGCTTTTATGTTCCGTCTAAGAAATCCGTCTACTGTATCTTGTTTTCTGAAATTTTTAGCTCTGACATTACATATTTTCAAAAACTGCTTCTAATTTGAGAAAAAATATTCCAAATTAAGTTTAAGAAATCCTATTAAACAATGCATGAATTTAACAAGATTATAAGTATGTTTGAAAAATTTATAAATGTATCTGACTACTTATGATAGGTTCCATGTATACACTTATTTAGTAAGTATTTATTGACTACCTATCATTTTCTGAGTCTTATCATCTATAATGGAAATACAGAGCAAAACATGACAGAAATCATCTCTGCTTTCACTGTAATGCTGGTAATCACCACTGTAAATCAAGGAGCCATAAAAAAAAGACCCAAGTCTTGAAACCAGGATTGTAGTCTTACCTGTTATGAAAGTATTTTTCCTCATTTATACATTAGCTAAATAATATATCCTCCGTATACTTCACAAGGGTATCGTCAAGCAAAAGTCCATCACCAAACCACCTACATCTTTGAAGCTGCTTGGGAAGTCTGAGTTCCTTTCTCTCCTATGCCGTCCAACAACTGTTACAAAGTCTCACTTTCTAACTCAGGTCTAAATCCTTCCATTGAGCAAACAATCTCATCTTTAGCATAAGGGAGAATAATGGAGTCCTTGAGTAAAATCTCTTCTAATTTTCCATACTTTATCTTCTACCCTCCTTTAATGTGTGTCTATTATTTCATCATGTCCTAAGGTAAGCTGTCCTTCTTCCTGTTCTGCTTCCTTAGGAATGTTGCTCCATCACAGTCATATTCCCCTTCCCTCATCTTCGATTTCTTTTCTTTTCAATAATATTCAAAATTCTTTAGTTAAAAACAACAGCAAAAGCCTCTTCTTCATGCTTACTCCCTTTCCATTATCTCCTTTTTCTCCCCCTCCCTCCTTTTTTTTTTTTTTTTTTTGAGACAGAGCCTTACTCTGTTGCCCGGGCTAGAGTGCCATGGCGTCTGCCTATCTCACAGCAACCTCGATCTCCTGGGCTCAGCCTCCCAGTACGCGCCACCATGCCCAGCTAATTTTTTCTATTTTTAGTTGCCTGGCTAATTTCTTTCTATGTTTTAGTAGAGACAGGGTCTCACTCTTGCTGAGGCTGGTCTCGAACTCCTGACCTCAAGTAATCCTCCTGCCTCAGCCTCCCAGAGTGCTAGGATTACAGGTGTCAGCCACCACGCCTGGCCCTCTCCTTTACTTTTTATACCTAAACTGTATACACTGGTCGTCTGCCCATCTCAATTTATCTCCTAAAACAGAGTTTGGAAGTGTGACAAGGTTATTTATATCTTTGATCGTCTCAAACCTCAGGGTAGCCAAGTGGGATCTAATGGGTTCCTACTGGGCTAGGCCAGTTAACACCAGGCTTGAGCAGTTTTCTCTGCTCAAATATTATCTACCATTTTCTCTGTGTACCATAATGTAGATGTTGCGAAGCACTGTCTGATATCTCTCTGAATCCACGGTACTCTGGATTTGTCCTTCTTACCTCACAGAAACTGTTCTGACCATTGTGATTTTTTTCCTTTTCCTAATCTGACCCCTCCAGCTTTTAGGCTCTCTTTTAGCTCCTGTGACATTACTCTTTTCTGATTTTACTTTGCCGCCTCAAAAAAATTTTTTTTAAACAATGAATTCTGTATCTTCTGCTATACCCTTAATTACTAATTTCCCTGAGGATTTGGTCCTCCACCTTTTTCTTTTTAAAACTTTACCCTCTATCCTAGGTTTCAACCATATCACAATGACTATTTCATTTTCGAACTACCTATAGAACATTAACTAACTGTAGCATATGTACATTAATTTCTATGGATACATATGTCTGTGGGAAAAACTTAGGAAATAAAAGGTTACATTTAGAATGATTTTCTACTATCCCCAATCCTTGCTTTCAAAATCCTGTATTTCTGTTAAAGTACATGCACTTTTAAAAACATTTCTTGATTCCTTTTCCTTTTATTCTTTCGTATCTGCTAGTTTTTGTTCCTGGAATCGTTACTAACATTTATTCAGCACTTAATATATATGAGGCATTATGCTAAGAGTTTTACACATTCATATATTATTTAAGCCTCTTGATAACTCTAGTGAGTAGTAATTATTGTTGTCCTTATTGTAAAGATGAGGAAATAGAAGCTCAGAGTAGCTTAAATAATGTATCCTAGGACACAGGGCTGCTTACCTGCACTACACTTCCCCTGCAATCCTCACTGGGCTAATCCCTGTAATTCCTTCTATCTTTCACTACGCATCCTAAGTGCTGCATTATTTCAGGAGCCTTTGCTAACAATTAACCCATCCCACACAAGTTGGTTTATGTAATCTTCCCCAATTACTCAATGTACTTCGTCAATCACTCCATTTTAATAAGTTTATGTTAAATGAATAAACCTTGTATCTGTAATTTAATATTCCATGAAGATTTGATTACATGGAAGGATTACATGACTTATTTCTCACTAAAATTTATAAACTGACATTTGCAGAAAATTATTCTATTAGAAATCTTAACCATAAGTTGCTTTCTCTGAGCCCAAACAATTCATGATGCTACTGAAAAAACTGAGTTTTTGGTCTTTTCACAGCGGAGATCAAACACTAGCTCATAATTTGCTGAAGTAATGAAACCCGGTGAGGCTTCATGGGGGACTTGATTTCCTAATGCTATTACATGTCTCTCAAAGTTAATATGCATAGGCAAGAGTGCCTACTTTTACTGTATCATATCCTTGATCTATCCTATTAAAATCAAATGGAACAAAGGACAATGGCATGGAAAACAACACATACATCTAGGTTTAAGTTAATGATTTTTGACAATACTCAGCTGTGAACAGGCCAGTGATTCCCTTAAAACTTTATATCCTTAGTTTCCTTATTTGCAAGTAAGAAAATTAAAGGATAAGGAAATCTTTTTAAAGTAGTCAATTCTGACTTGAGTTTTGTATACTGGTGAATGATAGGGGTCTACTTTCATTCTTCTGCATGTCGTTTTCCAGTTTCCCTAGTACCATTTATTGAAGAGAGTGTCTTTTCCCCATTGTATGTTCTTAGCACCTTTGCAAAAAATTAGTTGGTTGTAAAAGCATGGATTTGTATCTGGAGTCTCAGTGTGATAGAGGCCTTCTGCAAGTCAATGAGAAAGGTTTCAGAAAAAAAATCAAATTTGTTGATATACCTTGATCTTAGGCTACAGTCTCCAGAACTGTAAAAAATTATTTCTGTTGTTTAGGCCATCCGGTTTTTGATATTTTGTTATGGCAGCCCTAGCAAACTAATTCAATCAGCATGTGATACAACCACAGCAGTGATTTACATAACGTGAAATAATGGCTTGGGCACTAGAACTGATTCTGAATTTTAGGCTGTTTGGAAAAGAACCAAATACTACTTGGAACCCAGAACAGAAAGAGATATATAGAGTATCCACTGCAAAAACGACCAATGTAAGAGAAAATCACCCACCGAAGTTTGTAACGGGAAATCATTAGAACCACCTGAAATGTCTGAAATTATGGAAATAGTTAATAAAAATCAATTGCTGTCATTTAATGTTTATAATGCTAAGATGCTTACTCTTTCTGTCACCCAAGCTGGATGGAGTACAGTGGTTCCATCATAGCTCAATGCAGCCCTGAACTCCTACACTCAAATGATTTACCTCAGCCTCCTGGGAAGCTAGGACTACAGGCGCTTACCACCATGCCCAGCTAATTTTTTAAATTTTTTGTAGAGATGGGGTCTTGCTATGTAGCACAGGCTGGTCTTGGACATCTGCCTCAAGCAATCCTCCTGCCTTGGCTTCTGAAAGTGATAGGATTATAGGCATGAGCCAGTGTCTGGTCTTAGGCTGCTTACTTTTTAAATATTATCTCTAATTCTCACAATGATCAAATGAGATTTGTATACCCACACTGAAGTAGAAAATAAATGAAAACTCAGATAAACTAGAGTTTTTCCAAAGCCACGTTTACATTTGAAACCAGATTTATCTAATGACAATCTTGTCCTCTTTTCTACAACACACCATTCTGTTCTCAGACATCAAGTGAACAGTGCTATAATACGTGCTACAGAATATTATGTGGCCATTAAAATGTTTTCAGAAAATTCAGAGGTTGGTTGATATCCACATAGATCTAAAATTTTCTTCTTTCTACCTATCTCTATGTTCTAGGTTTTCTTTAATGAGCACAGATAAGCTAAAAATAAACACAAGAACGCTTCAAAAATGAACAGCATTAATTAAAGCCAAAGATCATAAAAGTGAATAGGACTTTCAAGCTGAATGATGCATGCGTCTACCATTACAAAGAGGTATTCTGAGAAGCTTTTTAAGTCTGTTTAGGGGCCCAAAATTTGAATTTACTACACTGTTGTTTCATATTAAAATCTATTTTTGAGAGAATTTACTTCCTAGCTTACCTTATGGCTTCTGAATCAATGTGCACAGGCGCGATTCTTTCCAACAGAAATTTGACCATCTCTAGAAAAGGATTTGTTGGCTGCTTAGGATTTGCAAGTTTCCGGGCTATTTCTCTCTATAGAAAGAAAACAGTTTTACCATAAGTATGATTTCCTTTCATGTTTTTCAAAATAAAAATAATTGATAAAATGATTGATAAAAAGCATTTAAAGAATCAAAGCCAGCATAATTGAAAAAAAGTTTTCTGTGTTAGACCCTAACTAAAATTTATGCATTCATTGAGCAATCACTGCAAAATCTGGATAGTGCAGAACAGAAAGGGAATGATGTGGTCTCTGAGTGAATTCTGCCTTATCTCATATTTCTCCCATGAAATTACTGTTTAGTGTAACCACATTTTTTTATTCAGAAAAAAATAAAAACAAAACAATTTGCAATTCTATTGGTATGTTTTATTGGTTTTTACTATTTCATAATTTGAAAGAATACTGCATTTTGTTTCAATTAATTTCACTTTTGAAAAAATGAGATATTCATAACTATATAAATATTTGTAAACATTTTCAGTCTGGAGAACACAGTTGAGGTATAAATGAGAATCCTATACTCCTCTGAATTTTATTTATAAATTAGACATAGAATTATTGAAGACTGTTAGATAGCCCCAAGAATAAAATTAACTCTCTCAATTTAAGCTCAAAGACTATGGTATTACATCAAATAGCTCCTACAAAGACAGACATTCTTGCTGGACATTTCTAAAGAGGAGCACTTACTAATTATAGAGGCTGACTCCCTGAAAGATAACGTTAAATTTACAATGTGCTGGGCAGTAGGTAGGGAAATTTACTTTAAGAACAAGGCTTTTATAGCAGGGCACTGTGGCTCACGCCTGCAATCCTAAGCACTTTGGGAGCCCAAGGTGGGAGGGCTGCTTGAGGCCAGCCTGAGCAACAGAGCAAGACCCCATGTCTTGAGAATAAAAAAAAAAAAAAAAATTAAAAATTAGCCGATTGTGACGGCATGCGTCTGTAAGTCTCAGCTCCTCAGGAGGCTGAGGCAGAAGGCTCTTCTGAGCCTAGGAACTGGAGGTTGCAGTGAGCTATGATGAGCAGTGAGCTAAGCCACTGCACTTTAGCCCAAGCAACAGAGTGAGACCCTGTCAAAACAAAACAAAACAAAAAACAAGAACAAGCCTTTTAATGGAATACTTAAGATAAGTAAATATGTATTTAGATGAGAGGATAACACACATTAAACACGCTTTCCAAACTGTAAAGCAATAACAAATGATATTCACTCTATTAGCTTTTCTCATAAAAAATATTTAAGTGATATATATTCAGGAAAACAAAGGGGGAAAAGATCATATTAAATATCATCCATATTTGCTATTAAGAATATCAAGTCCAAAGGACTCAGATTCTGAAGAAAATTTCTTAGTCCCTAGGAGATGCCTGATTTTAGTAATCTGTAATTAACCAAACAAAATTTCAGCATTAGAGAAAATAAAATACTTTATTTGGTGCTTAATCTTTATATACTTTGCTCTAAGCCACAGGTTCACATTTTAAATGTGAATTTAAATACTGTGTATCTTTTGAAATTAATCTTATTTTGTTAAATATTCCTAAAAGGTGATTTTTTTCCCTCTAGTACAAAATTTAGTTACTTTAACCTAAGAAAAGTATGTCGGAGATTGTCTAAAACCAGTATGAATGTTGGACAATGGATAGGTCACTAATAGGTCACTAATAAGTGGAAAAACTAGGCATTAGGAAAGACAGATATGGTAGTACATAGAAGCATAGAAGAAATTAAAAAGTGGTAAGGGGAAAAGAATGCATAATTATTTAAACATAGTAACAGAACTATATAAAACACATCTATGTATATAAACAATACAAGACAAACCAGTGTTTCAAACCTGACATTTTTATATTCCCAAATAACCTTACACTTAGGTAATCCCTCCTAACAACACTTCATGTAGATAATATTTAGGTAATCCCTCATAATAATTATTTTAAATTTGCATGTGATAATACTAAGTGATATTGAAGGTAAGGAGCAAGCCAAATTAGTTTCTGGCAGGTAATTAGCAACAAATAAACAGTTTTCTTTACATACTCAAGAAAAAAGAAATAACTACACATACTTCCAATACACAAACAGAAATATCTAAGACCAACAAGAAGTTTTATAACCGAAAAGCAGTTGAGAAAGCTTCAACCAGAAGTAACCATATGCAGTCCTTTTAGGAAATGACAGTTGGTAGAACGAGTCAAAAAAAAAAAAAGTTTTTCTGTATTCCTGATAATGTTTCCAAAATACCTGATCAAATCTATGCTTTCACTGTAGAATATTACTACTACTACTATGTATCTATAATTAATACATTGTTTAGTGTACTAAGCACTTTCAAGTAATATCAAAATCATTTTATGAAAGATATTCTTTCTTGTGCACAGTAATCCCTGTGGTATACTTTTTTTTCTCATAGCTAATCAAAATAATTCCTAATGGAATTGAATATTATCAATATTTTTTTGCAGCAGGAATCAGTAAATCACATAAAGATATAATACCAGTTTCTCACAAGAAACAATTTCCAAAGGTTTAACTTTCCTGTTAAAGTAAAATGCCACTGTCATTGAATTATAAAAAAAAAAGATGAAAAGAAACCAGAAAACACTCTACGATTGTTACTAAAAGGCATAATTTAGCATCTCTCTCACCTTTTCTTCATTTCTTCTCTACCTCCTCCAGGTGATATAACTGTGCTAATCTATAGAACCATGCCTGAATCTCAGACTTCTGAATACAACTGCTAAGAGGTTATCTCCCCTTGTCCCTAAAGCATCTCCTCACATACCCAGTTACCCAAGCTGGAAATACAGCAGTCATTCTAGACATAGTGGTCTAATTTCTACTCATCCTTTAAGACTCAACTCAGGAGTCATTTCTTCTAGAATAAGCCATTCCCTGACGTATTTCTACCCATGCCTGGGATGAGTGATGTTCCTCCGTGTTACCAAAGCACATGAGTGTATCAGAACACTTATCACACTGTATTCTCTATTATTCATCTATTTCTGCCACCTAATCTGTAAACTCCATGAGGGAACATGTATAACACAATTTGCTAAATTATACAGTGAATTTTAACAGTGTAAGCTTGATCAAGGAACAAGATATCTGGACTACTGAAGATACAATGCATATCCAGATAACTCCATAGAGAAGGTTTTTTAAAAAAAATATGGTCCATGAACCATTCATATCAGAATTACTATGAAACTTAGTTAAAAGATGGAAATTCACGATCCCCCTTTAGACCTATTTTAAGGATGCCTACTGTTTGTAATGTGTGTATAAGACCATAAGAATTACCATTTCTTTAAATCCTATAAAGCAGTACAGGGGTCCCTGAATTAGGCCATAATATTAATAATATTTCATTTTACTTTATTTTTTACACGTCTTATGACCTTGGTAATATTTATATATTAAGAACATGAGGGCCGGGTGCGGTGGCTCACGCCTGTAATCCCAGCACTCTGGGAGACCGAGGCGGGCAGATTGTTTGAGCTCAGGAGTTTGAAACCAGCCTGAACAAGAGCGAGACCCCATCTCTACTAAAAATAGAAAGAAATTAATTGGACAACTAAAAATATACAGAAAAAATTAGCCGGGCATGGTGGCGCATGCCTGTAGTCCTAGCTACTCGGGAGGCTGAGGCAGAAGGATCGCTTGAGCCCAGGAAGTTGGAGGTTGCTGTGAGCTAGGCTGACGCCACGGCACTTTGGCCCGGGCAAAAGAGTGAGACTCTGTCTCAAACGAACAAACAAAAAAAAGAATATGAGACCTGGAAATATTGAACAACTAACTAAAACTCACATTGGTAGTAAACAGTATAGCTGAAATTCAGACTTAGGATTGTCTCTTTAAATGCTGGATAAACAGGCTTCCTAGAGAATCTTAACATTTGGGAACCACCGTCATAGGAAGGCAATGGAGTATATATAACATAGCAGGCACACCTGAAGCTATGGCAAATACATGGTCCTTCTCTAGAACCAAAGTGTGGAAACTCAAAACCTAAAGTCTAAAGGGAAAGTAAATCTATATCACATATTTCAATACCACTGTTCAGCCTCTTTCACTATATTATCACAGACACGCACACACATTAATACCACAGTATGTCCTTGCTCAAAGTAGTCTTACTAAAATTTTTCAAGAATGGAACTTGGACAAAGGGAGAGGAAAATATTAGATCGCATGCCAACTAACTCTCTTACTGAGTAATATTTACCTCTTGAGAAGTGAGACATGATTGTTTTTTAGAAAAAAAGGAGGTAGTGGTAAACACACACTAGGGGATAGAGAAGGAACTCTCAAAAATGAAATGAAAGCCATGCAGAACAAGAGAAACTAAAATTTACACGTGTATATTTTTTCTTTATTCTTTTCTTCTATGCTGGAATGAAATTATCAGAATAAAAGGAATGGAGATACTAGAGGAAGTATGTAACTAATATTCAATAGTCCATGGGGAATGAAACAAATGACAGAGACACTCTGGAAAATGCCAACAATCCTTCCCAACAGTGGTTGTTTTCCTCGGTGTATACAGACTATTGTTAAGTCCAACTTTATGTATGAAAATATATAGATAAGTTAAATAATGTACTCAAGCCACACAATGCTACTATTAAGAGCTAGGAAAGAAGGTGTCAAGATCCATGCTCTTTTCAGTGTAAGTGGAGTCTTCATCTCTACTTTCCTGGTTCCTAAAATCAGGAGCACTGATTGGCTTCACTGTGTGGCTGTTGCTTTCATCCCAAGATATTTTGGTTAAAAACATCTGTTTTGCACATACTTTTTGGGTTTGGAAACTCTAAGATAATTCTGGTCAAATAGCAGGGATTCATGCTACTGACATTTTTTCCCCAAACTCACATTCAATTTCTGTTTTCTGTTAAACCAAAAGTACCACTTGATTATTTTTTCTCCAGGTGCATATTTCTTCAGCGGTACTTGGTCTGTATTGATTCTTGCAGAAAATAATGTAATGTATAGAAAGAAACCTAACACGGATCTATGAGATATAAGTTCTACCTGCAGCTCAGCCACTATAGCTTGCTATGAAACACTAGATGAGAAATTTCCCCTCCTTAAAATTCAATGTCTTCATGGGCAAGGACATAGTAAACAAATAAAATAAATGAATAAATATTCAATATCCTTATCTGTCAAATGAAGTGATTAAACCAAATGATGATCTAAGGTATTTTATTAGCTATTTCACTGTATTATCTAATTGTATTAGTAGATTCTCTGCAGGACACAGGACTCTGGAACTAGAATTCTAAATGCCAAAGAAGTAAATGAAACTTTTAAGTGTTTTCAGCAAATCACTTACTTGAGAAGTGCAAAGGCTGAGGTACTCTGGGCACTTGGTACATACATATTCCTAGTCTCAACAGATGAGCCCATTGCTCTTGTCCCTAAATTAACTCCCCTGCCCATATCCTCCTAATAACTTTTTAGGTCACTAGACTGAATAAAAGATCCCTGTTCCACACCCCCAGACCACTTTGTATATACATCTATTATAGTCCTTATTCCTTATCAAATATTTAAAAATTATCAACTCTAATCCTTTCTAGAACAAAGTCAGACATAAATAACTGAAATAGGCCAGGTGCAGAGGCTCATGCCCATAATCCCAGCACTTTGGGAGGCTGAGGTGAGAGGATTGCTTGAGGCTAGTAGTTCAAGACCAGCCTGGGCAATGTGGCCAGATCCTTGTCTCTGCAAAATATAAAAAAAATAATTAGCTAGGCATGGTGGCACATGCCTGTAGTCCTAGAAGGTGGGAGGATTGTTTGAGCCCAGGAAGTCAAGGTTACAGTGAGCTATGATGACACCTCTGCATTCAAGCCTGGGTGACAAAGTGAGACCCTATCTTTAAATCAAACAAAGAAAACACACTAAAATAATTATCTTTCTCTTATTCATCTCTGTAAGCCTGGTACCGAGCATAGTACTTGCCATGTATGTGTAATATCCTAAGAACTATCACTTATTTAAAACCAGTAGGGCAGTACAGGTATCTACATTAGAAAATATATACACACACACATACATACGCATGGTTATGTGTCATTTAATGACAGGATACATTTTGAGAAATGTATCATTAGGCAATTTTGTTGCTGTGAAAACATCACAGAGCATACTTCCACAAACCTAGATGGTACAGTCTACAATACACCTAGGTTGTATAATATAGCCTATTGCTCCTAGGCTACAAACCTGTATATTATGTTACTTTACTGAATACTGTAGACAATTGTAACACAGTGTAAGTATTTATGTTTCTACACATTATCTAAACAGAGAAAAGGCACAGTTTGGTGGGTTGCTGTGGCTCACACCAGTAATCCCAGCAGTATGGGAGGTCGAGGTAAGAGGACTGCCTGAGGCTAGGAGTTTGAGATCCCGTCTGTACAAAAAAATAGAAAAATTAGCTGGGTGTGGCCTCAAGCAACTGTAGCTCCAGCTACTCAGGAGGCTGAGGCAGGAGAAGTGCTTGAGCCCAGGAGTGAGGTTGCTGTGAGCTGTGATTGTACCACTGCACTCCAGCCTAGACAACAGAGTGAGACCCTGTCTCCTAAAAACAAAAATTTTAGAAAAGGTACAGTAAAAACACGGTATAAAACATAAAAAATGGTACACCTATATAGGGCACTTATCATGAACAAAGTTTACAGGACTGGAAGTTACTCTGGGTTAGTCAGTAAGTGGTGAGTGAATGTGATGGCCTGGGGCATTCCTGTACACTACTGTATACATTATAAACGCTACACACTTAGAGTACACAAAATATATTAAAATTGCTTTCTTTCTTCAATAATAGTCTTAGCTTTCTATAACATTTTTATTTTCTAAACTTTAAAAAAGCTTTTAAAGTTTCTGACTCTTTTGTAGTAACACAGCTCAATACACATATACGCTGTAGAGCTGTACGAAAATATTTTCTTTATATTTTTATTCTAATAGTATTTCTCTATTTACATTTTTAAACTTTTTTGTTAAAAACTAAGACACCTGCATTTCCACGGACTAATAGGAAAAAGAAAAACTTGAGAGACACACACACGTTAGTCAAGGCCTACAGGCTCAGGATCATCAGATGTCAACAGGCGATAGGAATTTTTCAGCTCAATTATAATTTTATGGGACCACCTTCGTATAGACTGGTCTGTCATTGATTAAAATGTTGTTATATGGTGGATGACTGTATATACAAAAAAATCTTTCTACAATTCTATGAGATTGTTAATATCTACAGATGAGGAAAAGTGTTAAAAAATATTGAATAACTTACTAAAGGTCACACTGGTTATAAATGGAATAGCTAAAAATCAAACCTATCTCATAAATTAAATCTCTGTCTCATAAAATGCTGAATAAATTAATGAAGTTTTCCTTCCTCACATCTTCAGTGATAGTGGTATTCTACAAAATGAGTCTAGGAATGGAATGAGGACAAAAGTCTAAATAGGAATTTATCTTATCTATAAATGAAATCACATACATGGCAACATTACTGTTGCTAATTTACTGACAAAGGTTATTTCTATGCTAATACACAGGAGAAAAAAATGCATGCACATGAGCACTTAGAAATATTCATCATTTACTCAATAAATGTCTACTAAAAACAAACTACTTTATCTTGCTCAATTTCCTAAAACCAATCTCTCTGGCTTCATTCTCTAGGTGTTTCTTGGGATGTGGCTGGAGAGTGATTGGTAAGTAAAGAGAACTAAGTCGACCACAGATATATTCCTAAGTAATTCACAGCTCACAATATTATTAAATTCATACAAAACACTGTATGTAAAACAGGCTTTAATGAAATATAAATTTCTGTAAGTAAAGCAAGGATTACACATAAAGTATAATTTACTAACCACACAAACATCTGCCTGTTTGCAGGAACATGTTGGGCTGATTAATAACTCCAACTGAGACCGCAGTTTCTCATCATCACCAAGAACCTGGTTAAATTTCTTCACAAAATCTTGTGCTTTCCCAGGATCAGGCAAATTCTCTATTTAAAATGAAAAGAGAATCAATATTACAGAAGAAAAAAACTACTAAAGTATAAAGTGTCTTAAAACGATTGCTGAGCTAGTAAAAGACAATTAGCCTAACTGGTTCTTGGAAATAAAATTAAAATAAGTATTATTTTCTTTAACTTAGCATTCAATCAATAGGCCCATTTGGTAAACTGTTTGTTTTGATGCTTATCATATTTACTGAGCGAATGAACATACTCACTTGCTATGGTCATCAGTTTTCCAAACATGGCAGAGCAGTTAGCCTCTGACTGAAATTTAAAACAGGAACAAAAGAACAACCAGTCATATAAGCTAACAAATTTCTGTAACAAAGATCAATACTCGTTATTGCAAATTTTTCATAAAATTTAAAAAATTCACTACAATCTACTCACTGGAAAATGGCTTACCATGTACACTCACTAAGTTGATAGCAAAGAACTATGGAGTAGCAACAACTATTCAGTTAAGACAAATAGAAGGAAAGGAGATGTTAGCAGGAAGGTATTAAAAACTTAAGAGTGTATATAACTTTCATATGAAAGTTATTCTGCCAGAAGACTGAAAAGATGAAGAAAACAATTAACATAAAAATTATCACATCAAAATTATTGTGAAACCACATGTCACAGAAAATTAACTAAAAATATGTAGAAAATTTTTCTTTTGGAATAGAGTTCTATTAGTTATTTTGTGACCCATTACTTAAATACCTTTGGAATAACCTCCTCTCTAAAAAGTACTTCCTTTTCCTCTATCACAATAACATTAAAACTTTATTATTAGTTTAAATTTATATTAAATTTGAATAATTTGGATAGCAAGTTGGTAAACTATTGTCCTCTGGGCCATCTGTTTTTGTTAATAAAGTTTTGTTGGAACAAAGTCATGTCTATTCATTTATGTATTGTTTATGACTGCTTTTGCAAAGGCAAAGTTGAGTATCTGATCAGAGACTGTATGGCTGGCAACACCTAAATTTCTCCTATCTTATCATTTTATAAAAAAAAGTTTGTTATTCTCTGCTCTAGTATTCATGGGCTCTTGAGGAGTCTGCATATGGTCCCTTGGTTAAGAACAAATATTCTAGTGAATACACTTAAAAGTATATTAAGGGCTGAGGCAGGAGAATCAATTAAGCCCAGGAGTTCCAGGTCAGCCTGGGTAACACAAGACCCCATCTCAGAAAAAAAAAAAGAAAAGAAAAGAAAAAAAAGTATATTAAGGGAATTCAAGTTTTTACTTCCACATTCCAAGAAACTTTGGCTTTCTTGAAATGTGGGGGAAAAATTTGACACTGGCATACTTACAGGAACCCATTATCAACTCTACATTTAAGGAACAATAATAATTTATAATGTGAAAAGAAATATAACTTTTTGTATAATTTTATCTTGAAATTTAATTCTAATTATTTGAAAGTTGGTAAACTATGTATAAACTCTTAGTGTCTAAAAACTTGATAAACTAGAAAATACCATTTCTTTGCTCATGCTGGAAAATAAGGAGTTTGTCATATTCATTTAAATGGAAATTTGGCTTGGACAACAACAGAAATCATGTTTAACTGACATCTGGAAGATAAAATACCTGAGACACTTTATCCTTGCTTCATTATATAGAACTACAGAAAATCTGAACAATGACTTACAATAAACTATGAATTTAAACAAATCGTGAACCTACTGTTGCCTGCTTGTGCAAATCCAACAGTTCGCGTACGTGACTCCGAAGCATGTTCTGACACTTCCACATTTCATTGAGAGCTCTGTAAAGTTATAAATATAAAAATATATATAATATTGCAAATTATTCAACTTTATAACTTTTCTTGTTGCATGGTATATATACACCATTTTTCTATTACACATCTGCCTAAAATTTTAAGCACCAAGAAATTTATTTATTAGGACTTAAGACAGTTTAGTATAAATGGAATATAAGGCTTCTTATGAGAAAAAATATTTGAGAAGTTTAGCAGGATTAATAGGATTCTACCAGGCAACAAAGGTATTGAAAGCTGTTCTAAACAAAGATAGCTAGAAAGTCCTGGTACAAGGAAAGATCAAATATCATCAAAGTACATGGCACACATAGGAAACTGAAAAACACTTATCTGCTTGGAGCCTGGCGCATGAGTGAGGAGTGAAAGGAAGCTGCGGCTACCACAGAGGACCAGATCACGAAGGCCTTACTCTGCCAGGCTAAGGAGTATATGTGAAGGGCTGCAGACTATTTTAAAAAACTGAAATGTCTTAGAAATGATGTAGATTCAAATGCCAAATTTAAACTGACTGATTATTCTAGACTCGTCTCTTTCTGCAAACACAGATTTTCTTCTCTCACAAACCCCCTCCATACTACTAGGTACCCAGAGCACCTCTGAAAAATTACTCTGAGTACTCTTTACCAGATATTTTGAAATATAAACAAACATCAAAACCTTAAGCCAAGAGTTTACTGCCTGGAGTTAGCATTAGTAACCACTTGTAAGGCTTTTAAAAATGATGGTTAATGCCTCCTGATACAATGCTCCAAGAATATAATATTACTCTGGTGAAATTTCTGCCCCAAATGTATAATTTATTAATGAGGAAACACTGGAGAAGCCAAAATGAGGCCACATTCTGCAAAATAATTGGCCTATACAATAATTCTCTAAAAAACGAAAAAATCAAAGTCACAAATGACAAAGAAAGATTAAGGAATAGTTCCAGATTAAGAAACTAGACACACAACTAAGCATGTAATGTGTAATTCCAGATTGACGAAAAAAATACCTATAATGAACATTACATGAACAACTGAGGAGATGTGAATATTCTTTCATTATTAAATTTCCTGATTTTGATCAGGATACTTGGGTTATTTAAGAGAATATCCTTGTTCTTAATGAATCAATATTGAAGTAATCTTGGGTTAAAGGGATCTACATGTCTGTAAATTACTCTAAAATGTTTCAGAAGAAAATCTATACAAAGAGAAAGAAGGTACAATGGCACATAGTTAAAAAATGATGAATCCATGTAAAGTGGATATCATAATGCTTTGTACTACTCCTGCAACTATTCTGTAAATTTGAAATTACATGAAAATTAGTTTTACATATATATAACACCGCTAAAATATTTTTTTTTTTTTTTTGAGACAGAGTCTCACTGTGTTGCTCGGGCTAGAGTGCCGTGGTGTCAGCCCAGCTCAGAGCAACCTCAAACTCCTGGGCTAAAGTGATCCTCCCGCCTCAGCCTCCTGAGTAGCTGAGACTACAGGTACACGCCACCACGCCCGGCTAATTTTTTCTATTTTTAGTTGTCTGGCTAATTTCTTTCTGTTTTTGGCAGAGACAGGGTCTCACTCTTGCTCAGGCTCCTCTCAAATTCCTGAGCTCAAGGAATCCTCCCACCTCGGCCTCCCAGAGTGCTAGGTTTATAGGCGTGAGCCACCGCGCCCGGCCTATCTGAGGTTCTAAATTCAAATAGAAGCAGCAACAATCCCTTCAGCAATAAATTAAATAAAATAATTTTATGAAATGTTTAGGAAAGACATCAGTCATCTGAAGAGTAACTTACTTCACAGCATTTGGATCCAAACTAGCATATAAATAATACAGGCATTTCATTCTTTCTTCTGTTTCCAGGTTGTGGGGGACAAGATACTGAGCAAAGATTTTCTCTACCAACAGTCTATGAAACAACAACAACAAAAAATCTCAAGTAACATAATTGTTCTATTTTTAAGAAGCAATAGCCATTTTATATTTTAACTATTTGGTACAAAGATACTATACCAATGATGATAGCTATGTATGCATGTACAGTGGAAAATATCAGTATATGATCATTCCTTTCCTTGAACAACTTTTAGTATAGTTCTTTTAAATGT
Organism: Avahi laniger; assembly: GCA_963575035.1. Classification (NCBI taxonomy): domain Eukaryota; kingdom Metazoa; phylum Chordata; class Mammalia; order Primates; family Indriidae; genus Avahi; species Avahi laniger. Next base: position 4,852 of record CAUYSK010064777.1, on the reverse strand, counting down.
AGAGACAGTTTCTATTTGTGGTTTTACTTTATAATTTGTCAGTATGAAACATCTGGTCGAGAAGGGTTAAGTATTATTCTCAAACGCAGGGTATTAGGCTGTTTGACCTATTTGTCTTTAGTAGCCCAGAGCTATAGCAAACTCATTAACATGACATATAAAGCTATAAACACAGGTACAGCTAATTCTCAAGAAACTCATTAATTTCCTCTGGTTACAGCTCCTTTCCCATGTTGTCATGTATTAAAAATAGAGGGATCTGCCTTTATATTACTTCCAAAAAATATAGTTTTTCCAGTGCGCATTTGATTTTTCTTCTCTTCACAGTCTAAATTCTTTACCAATATTGGAATATCCTTCTTGCTAAGCTTGTATCTATTATTCAATAACACTGGAATAAGAAAACACTAGAGCTCTTCATTAACCAATGAAATACATATCCAGTGATGACCTAACAAGTCAGTCTAATTCAATAAAACATTGGAAAGTATTTTGCAAAAACCAAGTTCCATTAGCACAATCCAATACAGAATTATAAGTAACATCAAGAAAATGAAAACAACTCAGTGATTTCTCTGTTAGTAGTGATAGTGTTGCAAAAAGAAAAATAATAACTAGTAGTTACTGAATAGTGCTCTATCACCAAGCAACAGACTAGGGTAATTTACGTTCATTATTTTATTTAATCTCCATGACAATTTTATAGGGAAGGCATTCTTCATTTCTATACTAAACCAAGGTACACGAAGTCAAGTCACTTGTGCAAGAGCCCACATCTAATAAGGGAGAGAGTGAACATCTGGTCTCTGCTCCATTTGACTCCAAAGTCCAGGCCTATTTCATTATTATTAGACTACCTTATAATCTTGGATAGAGTCTTGCTTAAACACAGTATGCACAAATATGTAAAAAGTGATTTCTAATCTTAGAAATAAATCATTAAAATATTAAACAGGAATAACTTTTAAAAACCTAAAAATAGTTTTAAACTCAACCATTCTACTGACATTCTACTCACTTGTCATCAATGCTGTTCTGATAATAAATATGCAAAAGTTTGTCCTTTATCCAGCTGACTTTCTCTGCAGCTTCCTTTCCTGCTTCACCATGAAGACAGTATTTCTTATAAAGCTGAGCCAGACCCATCATAGCTTCTTTTCTTACCCGCCACTAGAAAATATAAAATTTATTAGAAGAGCACGATATCAAAACTTTATACTAATCTGCAAATTCTCACGGCTTCACTAGGTTATACAATCAGTCTCGCATGTGCATATATAAACTGGCACACTATTGCTTTTCGTAAGAGGCTTTACCAAATATTTTTGAATCTGTTCCTATCTAGAAACCAAGCTTTAGAAATTTTCCAGTACAAATATTACTAAATGATATACCAATTTTTCATTTCCCCCAAGGCCCAGCAATAATAAATCTTACAGAATATTTCGCTCGATTAATTCTAAAAAAATTAGTCAATCTTTAGAAGTGATTAAAATGTAAAAGACAAAGTGTATGATTCACTCTGCAAACAAAAGCCTTATCATCTGGAATATTTTAATTTCTAGTTATATCCCTTCCGATGTTGACTCAGACGAAAAACAAAGTTCACTATCAAGATTTCTGGAATTATAAAGTTGGAAAGGAACTTAGTAGTTACTGTAAGTGAACTTCCTTATTTTGTAGATTTAAAGAAATGATTTATTTATTAATACCTAGCCATATACTAGTTAGAAGACTCTTTCGGACTTTCAGAAGTTGGGAAGATTTATTAGATAAGGAAAGAAAAGTGATGGGAGGACGGATAGGAAAGGAGACCATAAAAACCTAGAGTGAGGGCCGGGTACAGTGGCTCAAGCCTGTAATCTAGCACTCTGGGAGGCTGAGGCAGGTGGATCGCTCGAGGTCAAGAGTTCGAGACCAGCTCTGAGCAAGAGCAAGATCCTGTCTCTACTAAAAATAGAAAGAAATTAGCTGGACAACTAAAAATATATAGAAAAAATTAGCCAGGCATGGTGGCACATGTCTGTAGTCCCAGCTACTCAGGAGGCTGAGGCAGAAGGATTGCTTGAGCCCAGGAATTTGAGGTTGCTGTGAGCTAGGCTGACACCATGGCACTCTAGCCCGGGCAACAGAGCAAGACTCTGTCTCAAAAAAAAAAAACAAAAACAAAAAACTAGAGTGAGGACTATCGTAAGATGTAAGAACAACAATAATGAAAAAAAGTATTTCTCTCAAAAAAAAAAAGGAGGGAAGTATACTATCTTCGGCTTATATACATTAATACTTCCTTATAAATCTCTTGTATCACTTTCTCATTTTTAGGCTACTTAATGGATGAAATGAAACTTTGTTCCTATACTATAGGTTAATAGAAGCTTTTTGATATTTCTTACATGAAATCAAAAATGTGAACAGTGAAATCTAAGATTAATTCCTGTCCCCATATTTTATAGATAAGAAGACAGGCTGGGAGCGTGCGGTGGCTTATGCCTGTAATTCCAGCACTTTGGGAGGCCAAGGTGGGAGGATTACTTGAGGCCAGGAGTTTGAGATCAGGCTGAGAAACACAGTGAGACCCTATCTCTACAAAAAATAAAAAAAAAATTAGCCAGGCACAATATCTGTAGTCCTAGCTACTGAGGCTGAGGCAAGAGGATCACTCAAGCCCAGGAGTTGGAGGTTGCAGTGAGCTTATCATCATGACACTGTACTCTAGCCAGGACAACAGAGCAAGACTCTGTTTCAAAAACAAAACAAAAAAACAAAAAAAAACAAATTTCAGAAAGGATATAATCAAGGTCATCTAACTTATTAGATGAAAATTCAGGTCTGAAAAATGTTCAGTAGGTACTATTATGAGCACATCATGCAGTTTCAGTTAGAGAGATTCATTTATTCAACTCTTTCTGAAACTATGAAAAAATATTAATAGGAGTGAAATTTTTCTAAAAGAGGGAAGGAGGCAATGCCAAATAATCGCTAAGTTGAGAGTCATTTCAGTTAAATTAAAGCCAAGAGGAAAAAAAATCTTCAAAGTTAGAATTACTGATATAGTTGAACAAGTTAAATAGTGACCACTTTTTAAACATCTGCCTCCTACGACTAAAAGTAAAAACTTAAAGAATACCTCTTGCTATATTTCAAAACCAAAACCAATTACTTTTCTACCCTGAAATTAAACCTACTTGTTTCTAGAGGACAGCAGGTTTTCAACTATGCCTCAAATAAAATAGCATACTAACATCTTTGTTAAAGATGTTAGTAGGCCGGGCGCGGTGGCTCACGCCTATAATCCTAGCACCCTGGGAGGCCGGGATGGGTGGATTGCTTGAGCTCAGGAGTTGGAGACCAGCCTGAGCAAGAGCAAGACCCCGTCTCTACTAAAAATAGAAAGAAATTGGCCAAACAACTAAAAATAGAAAAAATTAGCTGGGCATGGTGGCGTGTACCTGTAGTCCCAGCTACCCGGGAAGCTGAGGTAGGAGGATCGCTTGAGCCCAGGAGTTTGAGGTTGCTGTGAGCTAGGCTGACGCCATGGCCCTCGAGCCCGGGCAACAGAGTGAGACTCTGTCTCAAAAAAAAAAGATGCTAGTAGATACCTAATATGTCTGCCTCACATGTCTGTCTCTTATGGTTGACCCTATTCCTTAGAAATTGCTATTACTGTTCTCAGCACAACTTTTCCTTATCAATCCATGTTTCTGACTGCATCAAATAGAGAAAATCACAGGAAAAAGTAACTAATTACATAAGCATCATTTTTTCATTTAGCTTGGCATAGTAATGTGGAAATGTCTCTTTCTTAGGAAGTTTGATGTTCTTTTAGTTCAATAATTGACAGATCCATCTAAGTTATATAAGACAGTAATAACTGAAAACATTTAACTACAACAAATATAGGCAATCAATCACTATTTTTTGAAACTCATTATGTAAGTGAAAAGATAAAACTTTGTTTAATTTAGTGGTTCTTTCATAAAGGTATGCTAGAAGAGAAACCTATATTTAAGATTAGAAAAGCTACAGAATCCAATGTGTTCATTCATAAAGATAATTAAAAGATATATATGAAACATACAAACTGTTAGCTCTTTATTTAGCATTTTCTGGTTTTTGTGGGGTTTTTTTTTTTTTGGTTTGTTTTTTTTGAGACAGGGTCTTGCCCAGGCTGGAATATAGTGACATGATCATAGCTCATTGTAACTTCAAATTCCTGGGTTCAAGCGGTCCTCCTGCCTCAGCCTCTCAAATACCTAGGACTACAAGCACATACCATCGCACCTGGGTAATCTTTATTTAGCATTATTATTAATTTGATTTTCACACAGAAAGGCTTTAAATGTAATAGAAAATAATATTAATTATATTTAGCAAACATTTTAAACAGTAAATTACAGATGAATAAAATTTGTCAGATTTTACCCGTTTATCCAGTGTTCTTTCCCTTACAAAGCCAAGCAGCTGATCATTTACTAATGCAAGGTCTCTTTTGGCAGCTGTTATTATGGTAACAATGACATCATGACGAATAGCTTCTTCTGGATCATGAGATCTAACCTTCAAATATTCTGTAATAAGAGAAACAAACTTAAGCTAATGTTAGCTACATAATTCGTCATGATTCAGAAAGACATAAGAGACTAGCAACGCTTGAAGTTTTTGTCTATACTGAAACAATGTTTGTAAACTATAGCATGAATTAAAATTATTTTTAAGGCACCAGTACTTTATTGTAATCACAAAACTATGCTTATAACTCCATAGTCGCATTTTAATAAATAATGTATTTTACATCAACTAGCACAGAAAAGTCAAATCACATTGCAGTATCTGATTTAGATAGTTTGGAATT
>CAUYSK010064776.1:0-60439 GCA_963575035.1 Avahi laniger | reverse complement strand
TACAGTTCTCCTTACTTTATCAGCGCCGCTGTTTGTCCCTCGCTGCTTCTTTGCAGTTTCGCACAGCCGATCCTGTGGGAGAGCGCCTCACTCGCGTGTGGGTGTCCGTGTTCTTCACCTCCCACTCTGGGAGCAGAGAGCCAGGAGGTCTCCCCTAATCCGCCATTTTTCCCCTCTCAAAAGTCAAGGTTTATTTTGGCTGTAACTGTAAATTCAGTAAGCAATAACCACCCATCCCCCACCATTTGCAATATGATGAATCTTTAAATCCCTATTGTTTTCTTTACTGTTTTACATTATAAAATGGAAATGAGTGCACTGAATTTTCAATTTTTCTTAGAGGGCCACTCTAACGCAATTTTAAAGTTGAAGTGAGTGAAAGGAGTAATGTGGAACTTAGCTGTTATGTATCAAATTTTTAAAAGATCAGTTTTGGCCATGACTTAGATACTTGTGATAGACTTTATAAACTTATGTTTAATCCTATTTCTAAATTTTTAGAATGTACACAAAACTATATGAGCATATGTAAACCATGTGATCTCGGGTGAGCCACTTGACCTTTCTTAGGGTCTACTATGATTTAAATGTGTCCCCTCTAAAGTCCAGGTATTGCCAATGTAATAGTAACAAGAGGTAAGGCCTTTAAGAGATGATTAGTCTGTGAGGACCACTCCCTTGTGAATGGAATCAAGGCTCTTATAAATGAGGCTTCAAGCAGCCTTTGGCTTGCTTGCCTTCTGCCTTCTGTCTTCTGTAAGGACGCAGTATTCCTCCTTTCCACTTGGGAGGATGCAGCACCAAGGCACCATCTTGGAAAGCAGAGACTAGGCTTCAGCAGACAATCAAACCTGTTGGCACCTTGATCCTGGACTTCCTAGCATTCAGGACTGTGACAAATAGATTTCTGTTCTTTATAAGTTACCTAGTTTCAGATATTTCTGTTATAGCAGCAAAAACAGACTAAGACAGACTTGATCTCTTCATCTTCAAAATGAGAATTTTAATATTTGCTACCCAGAGCTAAGGGAAGGCTAAACTTGGTATGTGTGTAAGACCCTCAATCCAGGATAAATACTCAACCCTAGATGCCACCAAATTTGACCTGGAGGGTCGCTGAGGCCCTGCCTTCTCTTATTCGTAGTTGAGACTTTCTGTGTGCCTTTCCCGATGTTTAGTAGCTCTCTAACTTTACCCCTGTTTTGCCTTGGAGCGATCTGATTGCTGTTAGGGGAGTGTTCTAGGGGAGATTGAAAGTGAGACCTCGAGTCTTCCCTGCTCTTCTTCCCCAGCTGAGGTAGGACTCCTGGGAAGCAGCCAGCCACACTCAGCTCTGGGAGAGCTCAGACCATCACTTTGGCCCTCACTTCTCCAGATGTTTCCCCAAACCCACTAGAACAGTCTTGACTTGAGGCCTTGCTGGAGGCATAGGCTGACTCCCACCATGAGAACCCTCTATTTGTCCTCAGGCCTACCCAAATTCCACTTGCGAATGTGTTGGGAGAGAGCCTAGAGTTACACAATTGAAAATAAAAGCCTGAAATGCAGTTTAGGTAACACATTGATGTGAGATAAAGAGAAAACAAACAAGAAAAATCAGAATTCTACTTGTCCCCTTACAGAGGGTCATGTTAGGGAGTGGTGTTGGGGCAGAGTGGGGTGGGGAGGTGGCATCTGGATTAATTTGGAGAACAGCAAGAAACAGGAAAGACTGGAAGTCCTTCCTAAATTCTATAACTTTACCATGATCAGCTGTACGTATTGTCCAGTAAAATATTGCCTGTGAAAGGGAGCTATTTTACATCATGTACAGGAAAATGGAAGATTTGCTTGCTTACGCCTTATGCTTGGAGATTTTTATTGCATATTCATTTCATACTAAATTATTCAGGAATTTTTGACTGGCATCTAACTCAGTGAAAGGTCTCAGTGAAAGATTAATAGTTATTGTTTGATATATAAAATTGATGAATGCACTTCAGTTGAATAAACTTTCTCATTTTTGATGGTTTGTACGTCAGATAAGCCTATATCAGTGTTCTCAGTTTTGACTGCCCATTGGGGAGCTTTAAAAAAAACAACCCACTGATGCCTGGGTCTCAACCCCTGAGATTTTAACTTAATTGGTCCAAGTCGTGGCCTGAAGAGCAAGAATTTTAAAGTTCCCCAGGTGATTCTAATATTTAGACAAGTTTTAGAACCACTGGTCTAGATTAAGGATTAAAGTACTTGGGCTAAGCTTGTTATTTATATAACCTGGCAAAAAAATCTCTCTTCCACCCAATTCAGTGAACGCTTACTGAGAAGACACTCTCTCCAAGGCCCTTTTCTTTTAACCCCAACTTTGCTGTTTCGTGAATAGGTATTTTGGAAAAAAAACAACCAGAATCTTAAAATTTTATTGGTTGAAATGTGGTTAACATAATCCAAATCTGCTATTCTAAAGAGAAGTGTAAATTGATGAGAAAATTCAGAAACATTAGTGCAAAACCACTTTTATAATTAAATACATAAATGAGAGAGAGATAAAGTGAAATAAAACAAAACAAAAACAAAAACCTTGAACTTTCCTCAGTAGGCAGACTAGACAGCACTTTATACTTACTAAACAATGAACCATTCTAAGCACATAGCTGACAAATCTTCCCTAAGTGGGACTCAGAATAACTTAAATCCAAATTGATGTGCAAATGAAACCCAATATGGTGTCATTTGCCAATTTAGAAGGCACATGATAAAGCCCAGAATCTGGTTCTTTTCTCTACTTCTAGGATCTGTTTATGAATTTTCTTTTCTTTTTTTTTTCTATATACTGTTCTGTTTAATTTATCATTTTTTCCTGCATTTAAAAATTTTTTGCACAAATCCACAAAGTTAAAGAAAAAATGACTACAGGTAAAGAGGAAATAAAATAATTTTAATATAATAATTTATTTGAACCTCTTCAGATATATTTGAATATCTACAACAAATGAATAGGTTTCTTGGAAAACATAAATTACCAATATTATACAGAAAGAGAACAGTAAAATAGACCATTTAGCATAGAATAAATTGAGATTTTTCAAAAAACAACTTTATCTAGCTCAGGTAGCTTCACAGGTGCAACTTAGCATATTTTCAAAGACTTCGTAATTCCAATCCTGTTAAGTTACTGAATCCAGAGACAGTAGAAATGCTTCTAAATTCTTTTTTTTTTAAAAAGCTATTATAATAATGCTACCCAAACTATACAAAGATGGTAAATAAAAGGAAACTATAGATAAGTCTCTGTTATGAATATCTATAGCAATATATTAAATAAAATATTGTGACAGACATTCAAATATTTGGATTTATTTGATTTTTAAAATTTCAATTTAATTTCTTTTTTTCTTCTCATTTTTCCCTTTGTCATAGAGTAGGTGGCCAGCTCTGTACTATTTTGCCTCAGGGGAAGTTCATGACAATAAGGACAGCCAAAGTTACCTGAAAGACATTTCCTTTCCAGATCTGGCCTCTGAAAGCAGGAGCCTATTGAGGAGATATGTTAGGAGTCTTGGAGGAGGAAGGGAGAGCTTCTGATGGAAATTCTTAGATGGAGAGGGCCTTCTCCCAGACTGCTATTGAAGCTATGTTATGGCCTGGGAAGGAAAAATGGAATTATGTGGGCTCCATGAGCAGCAGAGGTCTGTACCTGCTCTTGGCCCTAGTTAGCATCTGCTTAGTATCTGGTATTGCCATTGTTCGATGCATTAAATATGGTAGAGAAGGACAGAACCACTTGCAGGCCTAGTGGGAGTATTTGGGGTAGAGCATTGTGTCTAGGTGGGAACAGTGCAGAGTGACAACTTGTGCTTAACCAGCCCTCCCCCAAACCTTGGTCCTCTGTAAGACTCCAAGCCCTTTAAACTACTTGGTGGTGGAGGGGAGGGGTTGAGATGAAGACAGGGAGTAAAAATTAAGTAGATTTAAAGAAAATAAATAAGATATTTATTACTCACTTGAGCATAACCCATTATATTAGCAATTAAGCCCTACTTCACAATAAAATAACAAACCTCAACAAAGTGTAGTTTATTTCTACAATGTAACAATTTTCCACTTCTGAAAATTCATTGATATAATTTACTATATAGGTTAATGATGAAAAACCATGTATCATTCCTATGAATGACAGGAATATGACAAAAATCAACACCCATAACTGCTTAAATAATATGTTTTTAAGTGTATATGTAAATATATAGTTTAACTATATCAGTAATATGTAATATGTATCTCATGAATTCATTATTCTTTACCTTATTTGTTTTTGCTAAACAGTATACCTGGAGTTTTTTCCATGCTAATATGCAGGGAGCTTCCCAGTCTTTTTTGTAGATATGGATATACCTGAGTTTATCTCACCAGCTCCCATGGATGGATATTTGTGGTGTAGCCAATCTTTTGCTATAAAAAAATGATGCTGCAACGAATGATCTCGGACATACATTTTTCCAAACTTTCTTCCCTAATTACTGACCTTGCAAATTTCCATTTCTACATCAGACACATCTTTTGGCTTGTTATTTTAGGGTTAGAATTTTATTTTATGCATAGTTGCCAGTGCGTGTGTTTAAGCAACTTAGACTGGATCTCTCTTAGGCCTGTGCTTATCGATTTTGTCACTTCTCTTATTACCTCTCCAACTTGACAGAAAGACACAAAATCTGCATAGTTTAGTTTTCCTATAAAAAGATTTCCAAACCATGGGAACAAGGCAAGATTTGATATTAATTCTATTTGTGGTAATCCCTACACTATTCTACAGCAAAAAAGGCCAACTAAGTCAAATACTTTGCTGGCTGATAGTTTTAACCTTACCTTTAATCTCTCTGACGATGCCTCTAGGTTCTTCGGTAGAGAATCAATAAAGTTTGTCACTTCCAGTTGAAATAAGCAGACATGAATTTTAGGATCATCAACTGGAAAGAACATAAAAAATATAATACAGAAAATTCTGACTAAGATTCCCAATAGAGTGAAATAAATGTTCACTGTTATGCTGTTAGGGTTAATGTTAGATGATTGAACTGCCTCTGCATGAGTATAGAGAGTCCCAACACCACCATTTGGATGCAGTGAACTTGGTTTCTTCTCATAGGTGAATTATTTCGTATTTTAATAGACTATTAGCTACTAAAAATGATTTTCAAATGTGTTTTCTTGGGTGTCAAGGGATAAAAAAGAATATGTTTGGTACAAACCAGCAGAATTTCAAGTTTGAACTAAATAATATAATTTTCTCAAGGGCTTAAGTTACATGTAATTAATATTCTGAAGGGAAGAAAACATTATTACCGGTATTTAATGTTAAATCTTCTAGTGGATAATGAAGACTTTACTTCTTTGAACAACTTAAGTGTTCTCCAACAGTTTGTTTTCCCAAAGTATTTGTTCATAATTTCTTTTTGACTCTTGGTATTATAAAAGTTAATGAGCTCCTAGGTTATTGCACATATAGAGTAGATGACATTTTAAAACAAACTTTTAAATATAGTCTTAACCTGGACATATATTTGCAAATCAAACAAATGCAAATATATTTACTGCATTTCATTGCTAATACTGAATCAGTGTATTCTATAGAATTCAGAGTAATCCATGCAGAGGTCTAGCAATGCACTCTAAATGAAATAGACCCTATTTATATAGTACCAAAGGTTTCTTTTGCAAAATGGACATGAGTAGTCAAATAGCCAAATATATTATGTGATTAAGATAAGTGTGTGCAGCATGATAAGAAGCAAAAGCTCTAATACCCTAAGGATTATTTATAATATAGAAAATGATATTGAAGCAAGGGTGAGTTAATCATTTTTGTGTCTTTTCAACAATGGCAATTTAAAAATTCTTCGCTGTGTGTTTTTATGTGTCTTGATCATTCTCCTGAGATGTACCTTGTAGCCAGTAGACTATTTGGCAGTCCAACTGGTAACTGCATTTCTGAAGGCTGTAGAACATAATCTGTTCAGCTCATAATGACAGAACAGATTTAGTAGTGGAATTTCCTCTGGATATTAATATATATCTGACACATTATTTTCCCTACTTGTTCTTTTATCCCCTATGTCTTTAAATTGCTATTTTGCTGGGTCCAGGTTAAAAATTTTTGGATGTTCAATATTTAGTTGGGGTATGTGTGTATACATGTGTTTTTGGGAGGAGAATATGGTATATATAAATGGTTATATTTGCTAGACATCAAGCTAAAATTTTCCCCCACTATGAGTAGCTCTTCTTTGAAGTAATTTTTTCTTCTCAAAGGGGAGAGAACCATTATGCTATACTTCATGTTGAACATGGCCTTGTGTGTCTGCAAATTGGACTATTGGGAAGTATTAAAATCAAGAAAACATGGGCTGATTTTACCTTGCATGTACTTAACAACTTTCACATGAGGAGAGAACCTCACATTAGACAAAGTCTGATTAAAGGCAAAAATTGAGTAGAGAGGATTTAAGCTAATGCCCTCCAGAATGTGGCATGGAGAGCCTTATTTGTTAGATTTGAGGGTTGCCTTTTTTCTTAAATTCTTTTTGGTTTAACATGTATTTTCCTTTCTTTTTAATTCTTAAAATTGAGCCACATTCAGTAATTTTTTTTTTCAGTGGAAAGGAGACTCATCTGTGTTTGGTGGTGTAATGGAAAGAAACCTGAATTAGAAGCCTGTTTTTAGAATTAACCTAGAAGATTTTCCACTTTTTTTGATTGGGTAAAATAATACACATAAATACAGGAAAAAATGAAAAGTTTACTAACAGTAAGCTAAGAAACACACTAAGTGACATGTGAATATGAGCTTGTTCTGGTAGAAAGGAGGGGAACAGGAGTTTCAGGGCCCTCGCACCTGGACATCTCCCAGGGGAATGTGTACATGAAGGGAAGAAGCAGCAGAAAAATGCTTGCCGACCCAGATCCAACTTTACAGCAACATGGGCTTCAAAGCCCTGCCTCATCTTCCTTCTTGGCCCAGCATGGGTAAACTCCTGAAATGTCCTATTAAATTTCACCTTTTGTCTTCTGGAGAATGTAAGTGGCTTTTCCTGCTTGTCTAAAAAAAATGAAACTCTAAAAAACCGAAGCCTTTGTACAAACTGTTTGCAGTAAGTGCAAACAAGGAGGCAGGATGTTGTATCATGAGAATGATTTCTGTTGTATGTAATAGAAAACTCTAACTGGGTCAATAAAGAAAAGAGATTTATTGGCTCACGTTACTGAAAAATTCCAGAGTCAGGACAGGCTGCAGGTGAATATGGTCTGGGCTCTGGCTGTGCTTCTGTGTGATTTACTGCTCATCCTTAGGGCACTCAACTTTATTCACACATTGGCTTTGTTCTCAGACTGTCTTTCTTTGTGATCACAACATGGCCTCAACTCCTCGACCTCATATCCCCACAGTACCTTTTTCCAGAGCAGGAGAGAACATCTGTCGGGGCTACTGTGTCCCACAGCTCCAAGGGGCACAATTCACATGGAACGTAATGTGAATCATGGCTCCTAGAGTAGTGACAAGTGGTAGCACTGGCGTCTGCATACCAGAATTCCTAATAAAAATTATCTTGACTGTTCCTGTGTTTGGACCAGTATAGACTCCATATCTACCCATGAACCAGTTGCTGTGTCATGGGAATAGAATGCTTTTATTGGTTTAGTCTAGGGCCATGAATGTCACCCCTGTAGAGAAATAGAATGAGATTCATTGGAAACACATGATTTCCAAAATAAATCAAAACAGGATTATTTGAAGGGCAAGTGAAGATAGCTACAAAGGAAAACAGCAAGTCAAAAGTTTTCTTCAATTATGTCTTTGATTATTGTTTTGGATTCAGTTACGATGCTATCTTTGTTTAGGATGCTAAAATTCTTATTTAAACATTCATTTTCTTTTCCCTGGTATCCCTTTCTCTTTTACCATTATCTCTTTGTCTTTTTAAAATCCAAACTCTGGTAAACCATTTCAAATTTGCATTTGTTCTTTACAATACTGATTCAATTTTTCACAATTTCAGTAATATATTATTACCTTTTATAAGGATACAATTACATTATTGAATTTTAATTTCTTTCAGTTCTTCCTTATTTCATATATACTTTATCTTATTTTGTTGTCTTTTATTTTCAATTCCTTATTTGTTTTCTCTTTCTGTCTGATAGAGAAAATGTCTCCTTATGTTCTACTAAGGATACTAAACTATTTAACATTATTTCCAGCTTCCAGCAGAATGGGTCCCCTAAGTCTTCATTAAAAAGCTTCATTTCCCATAGACTTCAGACTTTGCCTTATAAAGCTCTGAATTTCTTCTGCTTTCTCTTTACTCAAAAGAGAAATCTATCTACACCTAGTGTTTTACAAAACAAGGTGTATGGATTGACCTTGGTCCTATTCGCTGGCCAGTGTTTCTAGAAGAATCTTCTCCAATGTGCTGAAGGCAAGTTGATGTGCTCCGCTAGCTCATTTCCCAGGGCTTCCAGGGCTTTGATTGAAATAGATTCTTCATTTATCTGCTAAGCTCAAGTACTCTAAAAGTAAGTAAGACATGGGGGAAAAATAAAATTCCCAGCATGCACTGCAATTAAGACTTTTCTTGACTCCCAGAAGGCAATGTACCACTCACTCCATCCTCTACTAAACATACACACAGAAACACCCCCCCCACACACACACACGTGCAACTCTGAGGATTCCGGGAAGTTGCTTTCTTTATTAGATTGTGGAAGAATGAGTAATTGATGGAGATGGTTGTCTTTAAAAAGCAGCAGTCAAGAGTTGACTTTCGAAGAAAGATCACAAATAAACAACCTAATGTCGCACCCTCAAGAAAAAGAAGAACAAACCAAACTCAATGCTAGGAGAAGAAAAGAAATAATAAAATCAGAGCAAAAATTATGAAGTTGAAATAAAAAAAATTCAAAGGATCAACAAAATAAAAAATTGGTTCTTTGAAAAGATAAACAAAACCAATAAGACCATTAGCAAGATTAATCAGAAATAGAAGAGAAAGGACTCAAATAATCTCAATCAGAAATGAAAAAGGAGACAATAGAACTGATACCACAGAAATACAAAATATCATTTGTGACTGCTATGAAAACCTCTATGCCCACAAACTAGAAAATCTAGAGGAAATGGATAAATTTTCGGAAACACACAACCTCCGAAGCTTGAATCAGAGAGAAATAGAAATCCTGAGCAGACCAATATGTGTAGTGAGTTTGTATCAGTAAAAAAATAAAAAAAAAATCTCCCAACAAGAACAAATAAAGCCGAGGACCAGATGGATTCACAGTCGAATTCTAACAGACCTACAAAGAACTGGCACCTATCCTACTGAAACTGTGCCAAAAAATCAAGAAGGAGGGAATCCTTGCCAACTCATTTTACAAAGCCAGTATCACCCTGATACCAAAGCCAGGAAAGGCCACAACAAAAAAAGAAAACTACAGATGAATATCCCTCATGAACATAGATACAAAAGTCTTCAATGAATAGTAGCAAACAGAATCCAATAATACATCAAAAAGATAATTCACCATGATCAAGTGGGTCTCATCCCAGGGATGCAAGGATGGTTCAACAATGCAAATCAATAAATGTGATTCACCACATAAACAGAATTAAAAACAAAAGTCCTATTGACATCTAAACAGATGCAGAAAAGCATTTATTAAAATCCAGTACCTCTTCGTGATAAAAACCCTCAACAAACTAAGCATTTGAAGGAACATACGTCAAAATAATAAAAGTAATTTCAACACCATACTGAATGGGGAAAAGTTGAAAGCACTCCCCCTAAGAAATGGAATAAGACAAATCACTCAAACAGCACATGACAGAGCTGGAATTTGGTCTGAGTTTGGCTTCAACCACTCTAATGACTTGCTTGAAATCCTTTATTAAGTCATATTGCTACAGGATAAAGTCAATGTTCTTTACCACAGAACACATTTCTTTCTAGCTCCTTACATATAAGATGTATCAGTATCAAACTGTCTATTGCTATGTGCACTCACCATGGCAATTCGTACTTTAAGCCTTTGAGCCTTAGTGTGTGCTGTTTCCTCTTCCTGGGTCTCTGTCCCCTTCTCCCTGTTTTCCAGCTGATGATCTCTGTTTTTGACTCCATCTCTGTCTCTGTCTCTGTCTCATTCTTCCCATCTAACATTATTTCTGTCCCAGGCTAATTCTTTTGCTTTTGTCTATTTCTCTTTCCTTGGCATCCCCTTCCTCTATTCCTAATGGAGAGAAGCAAAATATTATCTCCTGGTATATGAAATTCTCTTAAAAAGTGAGTATCATTTAGTGAGTCGGCATTTTTCTCAGTTCATTTTGTGCTTCTGTAACGCCACGGCCTGGGTAATTTACAAAGAACAGAAATTTATTGCTTACAGGCCTTCTTGCCCTGTCCTCCGGAGGGGAGGAACACTGTGTCTCCACATGGCAGAAGGACAAAAGAGGCAAAGGGGGGACAGACTCGCTTTTTTATAACTCCAAGAATCCCATCCGTGAGGACAGAGACCCTTATGGCTTAATCACCTCTCAAAGGTCCCACCTGTTAACACTGTTACAATGACAATTAAATTTTAGCATGAGTTTGGGAGGGGACACACACTCAAATCATAGCAGAATCTGAGAAAAGTGAAAATAGGGACTTATAAACATGACCTAACCCAATGTCCCTGAATTATTTTTGAATGATCTTCTCCATCTGTCCTTGAATGTGCTTCTGATTTCTTTTGGAATTTTTAGAAGCAGAACTGGCTTTGGAATTATCTAATGCACCACCTTCATTTGAAGTATAAGGAAACACAGTCCCAGGGAGATTGGCTTGGCCAAGATAACACAGTTAATTAGTGACAAATCCCAGATTAAGTCCAAGTTTTCTGTTTTAGAAGAGTGGTCTCTCCTCTACACTTTTAATCTTAGCTGGATAAGGGAGAGAAAATGAAAAGCATTCTTGCTTTACATCCTGTTCCACATTTTTCTTCATGCCAGCAATCTATTTTTCCCCTTTGGCCTAAGTTTGCGATATGTAGGTGTCTGCTTCTCTCTTTGAGAGGGAGCCAGGCAGATTCCTTCAGCTGTTCTCTCCCTTTCCCCCTAATCTTTCCCTTGGGCTACCTTTCTCTTGCTTGTCCCAAATTCATGTCTCTGATTGCTCATAAGAGAAACATTATGCGCACTATCATCTTTATTAATCTCTAAGGTATTTAATAATACTAATACAGAGAGACAGAAATCACATGCTTGTCATATGGATGGCATGTGTACTTTCATTGTCCATCATTAAAATTAAAAAATTGCTAAAGCTTTTACTTGTGTGTGTGTGTGTGTGTGTAGTAAATAAAATAACTTGACCCTTGGAGAAAACAGAAATGTAGATTCAGCCAAGAGTCAATATCATGGATACGCTTCCTTTCCTATTGAGGTAAAGGAGTAAAAGCATCTAACAAGGACCGTATGTATGGGCCGGGGCACACAGACATGTAAATGCAAATGTGGCCTCAGTGAGAGGTACTGTAGGTAAAGGTCAAAAGAAAAAAAGCAGCTTCACAGACATCAAGGAAATAGTAATTATTTACTGACGGCCAGACATTTCAAATAATACCGTGGATCCCAGGACCACTTCAAAGGGAACTGGTCAGGAAATAGACAAGTAATGAATTTGAATACTTCTGAGATTCTGGAAATTTAAAAGCAAAGCCTTCAGATATTTGCATTAAGGTAGAACATGAAAAATTATTTCATTTTTGGAAATTGCTTAAAGCCTTTTGTAGAAACAGATGACTTAAGACCATTTTCTGCCTTTGAATGATGCCTATATACTATTTGAAACTTGGGGCAAATTTGAAGAAATAAATCCTGAAATCATGAAAAATGTATATTGTGCTTAAAACATAATATGTTTTTCTTTGTAGCATTCCACAAATTACTTACTCTATCAGGTAGATGAATAATCCTTGAGTCATATCTTAAACTGGCTGTACCATTTCAACATTCAGAAGTGCACCCAATGTTCTTCAGATTTGTTAAGTTCCTTCAGGAGGATTATAAAGGCAGGAAGTAATCATTAATTTCAATGACTATATTGATTTTTTATAAGTGTAATTAAACATAAATTTAAAATTTATGTTGGGTACATATTAAATGGAAGATCTTCCTTTTCAATTTTTGATTTTTAGAGATCTTAGGATCATATATTCCTCATAAGTAAATCAAACAATTAAGACTTTTAAAATACAATTATTCAAAGTAGTAAAAACAAAGTAATTAGGCTGTGTTTATTTCATTTCTTAGTCTTGCTTGACATTTGCAAAAATCTTTCCCAGGGATACTTATTTTTCTTATTTTCAAATGAATGAAAATGTTTCTATTCCAAATTCTTAACAATGGGCATCAGTCTTTCAGTAAACAAATCACTAACTGGCACCATTCATAACCCAGTATTTGGCAGCAGACTTCTGGTATAAAATGACATAAAATCTAGCTACAGTAAATGACATAAAATCTAGCTACAGCCACTCTATAATTATGCAAAATTGGATTTGCTTTTCTCTAGACACATCCCTGTCTAGAAAACCTCCCACAGGGAGGCAGTGTGGTCTAGAAAATGAAATACCTGTCTTCACTTCCAGCTTTGCCACTGTCTTGTCTACAAGTTTTTGCTGTTTTTTAAAAGTTTCCTTTAGTCATTCTGGTCACGAAGGCACCCTTTTATTATATGTAAAATTCATTTATTTTGGTCAACCAGGTTTGTCTTTTAATTAGAAATATGCTTATATGGGAGATGAGGAAAAAAATCCTTAACCATATGTTCATGAGTGATTGGCAAAGCTTCAGTGAGGAAGGGACCGTGCCCGCTTGCGTTGCAGCCGATGCTGTGCTCCAAGCACCTTGCTGCTTCTCAAAAATAATTTTGAAGTAGAATCTAAAATGTCTTGTAACTAGCTGAGGGTGTGGGCAGGTGAGAGTGAGGAGTCCAGGTTGACTTCTCCATTTCTGATTTCAGTGGCTGAGCGGCAGTTGGAGCCACTCAAGGCATGAAGTTTGAGTGCGTGTAAGGGGAGGTGCCAGTGATGAGGAGCTAAGTCCAAGGTGTTTGGAGCTTAGTAGATGCTCGGTGAATGTTCATTCTTTCCCCCCCGCCCTCCCCTCGCCCACCCACCTGGAATATCTGTAGGTGCCTACTAGACATTAGACATGTGAATCTGGGCTGGAAATAGGTCTGCAATTAATTAATATTTAGATGGTCATTTCAGCTACTAAAATGGATGAAATTTCCCAGAGAAATGTATGTAGAATAAAAAAAGAGGAGGCAAAGGACTGACCTCTGGAACAAGTCAATACTAAAAGGACAGAGGGCTATAGAATTGTTAAAATATGTTGTTTTTGATGTTACGTTTCTAACTTCATATTTCAGGTGCATGGAAGATGTTTAGATGTTTAGAATTCGGCTTGAGAAACATCTGAACAACTCTGTGAAAACCAGTGAAAACAATTTTTTTCACTGGTGGGGTCTAGTAGTGACATATTTCGAGAAGCAATTATTTTTATAGCAGTACAAAGAAAGGAGCAAATAAATGGCTGATTGTTATTTGCTCTAAAAACATACTTACTGATAAGCTCAAATTCTGAATTGATGAAACTCATTGAGTGTGGTTATGATCTTTATGGCAGAAAATATATTTATTTGGTGAATCTTCAATCCTTGGATAGATTCTCTACCGTATCTAGAGAGATTAGGTAAGGTTTGGTGATTTTTTTCTTTTATTGTTGCTATCATTTATTTTTGTTTGTTAAATTTAATATTCTACATAGAATGATTGTTAAGACCTTCATTTTTTGTCTGGTTGTCTTCATTTTCAAACTAAGAAGGTCATCTCCAGCCAACTTTCTCTCTGAGAGGCTTCCTTTTCTTTTCCTCAAATAAAAAGATATAGTTCAAATATAAACAAATACATTTGAAGAACTGCATATGCCTGCTGGTTTCTTAAAGATATTAAGATGGTGGGCAGTGGGGGCTCTGTGTGGCTAGAAATTGAGCAGACTGCTGGGCCCCGGCAAGAGGGCTTGGAGACAGAAGAAGCTGAGAACAGGCAGATGGACAAGGAGTAAGAGAGGTTCACTAAAGCAGGTTAAATTGGAAATGGGATTTACTTAATGTATGGAAAACATGATTATCAGCCTTGAAAAATGTAAAAGGAAGAGAAATTTATTTTTAAATTTCCTCCCTCTTTATTTTTATCCTTAAAGGTTCCATCATTTGCAGCCTGCCATGTGTGCACCTGGATCTGTGTGCTCCCCTCACGCTGCCTTCTGAGCTGTGCAGGATTTGCATTGCTGCAAATCCCATGATGAGTCCTCATCACATGAAGACATCTCTTGGCTTTCTTCTTCTTTTCCCCCTTTTCTGTATATATTAAAAAAAAACAAAAACAAAAAACTTATTGTAGATCAACTTCCTAACCCTGACCTCCACTCTAAACCATTATGGGCCTGAATAGGCAACTAGGTTGTTGACTCTTAGCTAACCTCATACACATATCTATGCTAATATGTTCATGCCTAGGAAATGGAACTCCTGAATTCTTTGTACATATCAAGAGAGCAAACTACTAGAGGCAGAAGCCTATGAGATACAATGGGCTTTTCTCTCCTACTCAATAGGATGACTTTAAAAGTAGAGATGTGAGGGAAAGATTGGAAAACAATGGCAGGAGGATTATGTAGACAGCTAGCTGATTAAGTCGTTTAAGCAAAAACTTGGATCTTTCTCAAGTCATTCTTGTATTTAGAAAATTAAATCAGAATTTCACAAGCTAAGTCTGCTATGGGTCAAAGCACAGAAAATTAAATTTGACCTATAAATGTATGTTGAGGAAATAAAGCTTGTGGAATGAAACAAGTAAGATCCACTATAACACACTCACTCACATTGCTCCAATCACATTAGCTTCTTTCTCTTCCTTGTTTACAGCAAACACGCTCCTTTCCTCAAAGCTTTCCATTTGCTTTTCCATCAGCCTGAATGTGTTGCCTTTAGATGCCTACATGGACCACTCCCTCATTTCCTTCACTTCTCAGACCTGACCACCCTGTCTGAAATAGTATCCCTCCCACCACTCTTCATCTCCAGGGCTATTTTTCCTCGTAGCACTTCTACGGTATTGAATAATATATATTTATTTGTTGTTATTGTCTATCTTATAAGCTCCTTGAGGTCAGGGATTTGCTTCCTGCCATATCCCCAAAGCCTACTTCAATTTTTGCTATATAGTAGGTACTTAATAAATATAATATTTTGAATAAACTGATAGTGGAGTTGAGCATAGAGCCCAGGTTTGTGGAATCCTAATCCAATGTTCTTTCCACTCTACACAGCAGTTTTCCTGTAGGTTAGTGCTCATCTCTTGAAGTCATTGTGTTCTCTTTCCTTTCCTCCATAGGAAAGAGATAGATAGAGACTTCCTATCTACACCAGTATAGATGCATGTATGAATCATTTCTTGGGAAAATTACCTTGGCTGGTGATTTCCATTCTTTAGGCACATTAGAACCAACTAGAGATCTTAATAGTGCAGATTCCCAGGCCTCATGCCTGTGTTCTTGATTAGGTGGCTTGAGGTGGAGTCTGGGAAGCTGCAATTTAACAGCACTATAGGAGATTCTGAAACTAGTGGTGGTGTGATCACATTTTAAGACGCATATGTGTAACAGCAGATTCCCTCAGGCTCTATTGAAGTCCCTTCTTTTAGGTTTTTCCCATAGACCCAGATTTAGACTTCAGGCAATCTGCAAATTCTATGTTAGTTCTGCCATAGAATCCATGTAGCATCACTACTGCTCTGGGCCATGGCAGGATAAAACAGAAAGAAGTGATTGTGGGGATGGAAGGATAATGAGTGTCCGAATGACGGTGTGTTGGCATGTGTGTGTCAGCACTTCTGAATGCAACACCGGAGGTCAAAGCCAGGGCAGGGTGGTCACTCTCAGGCTCTTAGGGAAAAAGTCCCCTCAGGCCCACAGCTGTCTCTGTCCTTAGCCCTACCTAATGAAGAATGGAGACTTTTAAAAATAAGTCCATAATCACTTTGGGTTGTATTACCTAGATGGTCATGGTTGTTTCAGTGGCTAACTATAAGAGAGGATGACCAGAAGAAGGCATAGAGGCAATAAGAGAAGTGCTGGCTACACAAATTTCCAAATCCCCGACCATTTATCTGCCAAGAGGCCTGAAGTTTTCAGGAAGGCAGGCAAATAGTTGATTTCACAGAAGGGAGGGCATGGGACCTACCTCATAAGCTGTTTCTCAGATCAAGTGAGATCCTGTGTGTAAAACACTTAGCAAAGTGCCTGGAAAGTAATAATCACAATAAATGATGGTTATTACTGTTGATACATGCAGTGTGGTTAAGTGGAGAATCGCCATGCCTCATTCCACCTCCTGAATTTCCCACATCTGTACAGCCCACAGCAAAGAAACAAAGTTTATACAATGTCCATGAAGTGTGTTGAGCTCTTCAGGAAAACGAAGAAAAAACCCACTTACCTAAACGGTGGTGTACTTACTTTCATCAGTGTTGCCATTTAAGAGTTCATTGTGCACTTCTAACCATTTTCCTAAAGACTTAAACTCAGTAATGTCCAAAATATATTTGGCCAAATGCCTCATTTTTTAAGCTGTGTGTTTGGAAGAGAACTTATTCCACATGTTATTAATTATTATACACATAATTAAGGACTTCGAGCCAGTTAAAAGCATTTCCAAGATTTATTTTCATTTAGAAATTGAAGTTGTCTTTGGTTCAGCTTTGAACCGAAACACTAATCATGTCAGCTCTATTCAGGCAGGAGCAATGGTTTTGTTTTTTGTGTGTTTTTGCTTACCTTTGTATTCCCCATAGTTAGTGCAGAGCCTGGCAAATAGTAGGAGCTCAGTATTTATTGGATGGATGAACCATTAGGTGACTCAAATTTTTGTGATCCTAGTAAGTATTTGCATTCAAAGGTCCTGACTTTTTAAAGTGTGTTTCTCTTGTCGATAAACTCTATACAATTGTAATGGGTTAATTTGTTTCCTAGGGCCGCTGTAACCAATCACCACAAACTGGGTGGGCTTAAAACAACAGATATTTATTCTCTCACCATTCTGGAGGCCAAAAACCCAAAATCAAGATTTCAACAATACAGCGGTATTGTTATTGTTACTATAGTGTTATACTGTATTATTATTACCACATATGAGCCATTATTGTATTGTTGTTGTTATTACTATGTATGCACTGTTCAGGAAGGATCCGAGGTACATAAAACTACAACTTAAAGACGGTGTCAGGAACATGCTCTCTTTGAAGGCTCTAGGGAAGAATCCTTCCTTGCCTCCTCCAGCTTTTGGTGGCCCCAGGTGTTCCTTGGCTTGTGGCTGCATAACTCCAATCCTTGCCTCTCCCCACGTAGCCATTTCCTCTCTGTGTCTTCTCCTTTGCTATCCGTCTAAGGACACTTGCCATTGGATTTTAGGGCTCATCTGAATAATAGATGAGATTTCTGAAGTCCTTAACTTAATTACATTGGCAAAAATCCTTTTCTAAATGAGATCGAAGTCACATGTTCTGCGATGTGGACAATATCTTTTGGAGGTTCCTAATTGAACCCACTCCAATGGGTTAATGGAAATTGTCAACATTTATGGTGGCATTCTCACTCCCCTGACCAGTTTCCTGACTATGCCTCTGTACACAGATTTCTCTGCAGTTCTTGTAGCTGAGAAGTTTGAGAATGTGGTTTGTGTCGAGCTCTAATTTAGAATGGAATATGAGGGAAAAACAAATCGACATTTCACCTACAGATGGGAAAAATACAGTCAATGTTGACAACTGGTGGGTGGAGAGAGGAAGTTAAGTAAGTGCTCAAGAAGAAATGTTACACCCAGCCTGATGATGTGTGCATGATGTATTAGGGGTGGGTGTTTGATACATAGTGATTTGAGTGATGACAAATGCAAAAGAATAATGGTTGTGATGGTATAAGGGGCCATTTTGCAATAATCTCAGTATTTCACTCTTCAAGAGGGAAAGGTGGTTTGTATAGAGAATTGATAAGTCATAAAGACAAGGGCAGAGACTCCTGGGATGAACAATTTGAAATGAAAGTCCGGTGAAGAATACTGATCAGGAAAGAGACCGGGGTTAAATTGTGGCTTCCACATTGAAACCATCTGCATTAGATTTGGCAGTAGGAAAATGCAAGGTCTTGGAATGTATAAATATCAAAAGAAATAGTACATCAGTGGTAAGTTTTTCCAGCATTAAATAAGGAGCCAGTGAGAACACATTCAGAATTATTGTAATCCTGGTCAGCATTTTATTGAGAGGAAATTGTGGAAATTGAAAATGTTCAGCAGGTGGCAACTGCAGTGACTTTTTTATTTTTTGACCAAGTGAGGATAAAAATTTTACTGAAAAATGAGCCAGTATTGCCTAAGTGAAATGATTCTTGGAGAAAAGAGGGAAGTCATGGAGTAAAAAATATCCTGAAAGGGAAAGAACACACTGAATGGGTCAGAAATAGAACTTTAGCACCACAGGAAGACCTGGAAGAATAAACTCAGTGTGCTGGTGAAGAACCCTCCAGTAATTGGAACAGAGTCCCTTTTGTTCCTGCATGAATCATTGAGATGGGATTTTAATGTGTGGCCTTTTATGAAAAATTAAATAACAAAAATTTATTTATGACATTTAGTGGCAGACAAGTCATGCAAAAATGTATTTGTAAAAATGGAAAGTACCTGAAACTTCGGGGGTGAAAATCATCTGAATTTATATTTGGCATCTCAAGGGAAAATTGTATATCTATCTTTTCCTGTCACTGGTAATTTCTTTTGGTGAATTCATGATTACAGCCAGGCAGTTGAAGTCAAATATTATAGTAAGGATGCTAAGGAAGATATTGGGGATTTATACAGAAATGAAGGTATATAGTGACCATGTAAATATCCTTGTTTATATGCAAATAAAATAAGTTCCTCCCATGGAATATTTTGTCCTTTCAAAATGGCTGAGATAAAGATGTCCCTACAGCGTCAGTTTCTGCTTGCGCTATTCAGATTTCCTTATTTTTCTTTTTGTCTTATGTTACCAGTTTTCCCTTCCCCATTTCCCTCCCTATCTCTGGCTAGACACATTGTCAGCCCCATTGTCTCAACAAGTTTTTCTTTTAGGCTTGTTTGGAATTTAATATTTAAAAAGAAATAAATTTTATATACAGTACAGTAGTCCCCTCTCGCCCACAAGGGATATATTCCAGGACACCGAATGAAAGCCTGAAACTGCAGACAGTAAGGGACCTTATGTATACTATGTCTCCCCATATAAATACAGATGATAAAGTTTAATTTAGAAATTAGGAACAGTAAGAGATTAACAACAATAATAAAATAGAACAATTATAACAATATACCATACTAAAAGTTATGTGAATGTGATCTCTCTCATTCTCTCGAAATATCTTAATATATTTGGACCAGGGTTGATCATCGGTAACTGAAACTGAGGAAAGTGAGACCACAAATAAGGAGGGACTGCTGTATGTACAATTTGAGAAACGCATCCTTGATTGCTAACAAATGTAATCATCCCGTTAATTACATGACTTTTTCCAGCTTTAATAAATAGTGTGAGAATGAGCTTCTGATCAAATCCTCATTGAAGGCAAATCAACCCATTCTTCTAATATCCTTTTCTCCCTCAAATTTCCTATCACCTATTTTCCAATGTAATTTATGATCTTGAATATTAATTTATCAATTTTTGAACTCCCAGAGTAGCAGCCCACTAAGAGGGCTGCACAAAGCTTTTGGAGAGTGCATGATAATTAGTTGGGTAATAGGAAGAAAGGAATAGAATTTATATTTTTTTAATGTAAAAGAATCAAGAAAGAAATTAAACTTTACTAATATACTATTTAATATATGAATTGATAACACATGTCATACTTTATAAATATACATATAAAGTGTGTGCATTTTAGAAAATCCTGTGTTTTAAAACATATTTTGTCTTTATATATTTTAGCATTAAGCTTTTGACTTCAAAATAACTTTTTAAAAGTAAACAATTTATTCAATAATAGCTCAGAACTTAAGTTTTTCTCAGATGTATTTTTCTTTCTGAAAGTTTCCCTTTTTAACATACAAAATAGTGAACACACTACATACTACATTTCTGGTCTCTGAAGCTGCTTGTCGGAATTTCTTGTTGCAGTGCTGAGTGGTGAACAGGGATGCCTGGAGGTCTTATAAAGACCCCTGCAATATTGTCGAATACTAACATGCTGAAACAATGACTGGTTTTTAGTTCTACATCTGTTTTGAAGATTTGGTCTATTATATTCCTTTCTCTTCCTTTATGATTTTTTTTTTTGCCTAATTACTGCATTAAAATACTCATTCATTTGAAATTTCCTCTTTGAGTATAATGGTTTAGCCTAGCTGAAATGCAATAACTTGCCAAATCTTAGTTTTTGCAGGAGGTTCTAATTTTGTGGAGTTTTTTGGGGGATTTCTAATGTCAAAGGAAGTGATGTATAAGATTAGCTTTGAGATAGGTAAGTTCTCTTCTCTTGTAATCTCACTGGTATTTCCACTATTTTGCTATTGTACAACTAATATTGTAGGTTGTCTTTCTGCAGCAGTTTGTCAGTCTCTGCTTATAACACAGATTTTAGATTTTAGTCCATTTACAATAAAATATTTGTTAGTTATCGAAAAGATAAAAAAATGGTAATGTGGTCACAGTGTTAGAATTTTTTCTTATTGTTTTTTCTGCCCATACAACTTTTTAGTCTTTTTTTTTTTTTTAAAGAAAGCCTCTTCTCTAAAATGTTTAAATCCTTAATTCGTCCTTCAATTAAAAATAATTATTGTGGGCTGGGGACGGTGGCTCGCACCTGTAATCCTAGCACTCTGAGAGGGTGAGGCAGGAGGATTGCTTGAGTTCAGGAGTTCAAGAACAGCCTGAGCAAGAGCAAGACCCTGTCTCTACTAAAAATAGAAAACAACCTGGCATGGTGGTTCATGCCTATAATTCCAGCTACTCAGGAGACTGAGGCAGGAGGATCAATTGAGTCCAGGAGTTTGAGGTTGCTGTGAGCTATGATGACACCACTGCACTCTACCCAGGGATGATAGAGCAAGACTGTCTCTAAAAAAAAAAAATAATAATAATAACTGTACATATACTACATTCCAGGCATTGTGCTAAGGCATGGAGCATGAGCCGGCCAGTCATCAAAACACACCCAAACTTTGCTCTTCAAGGAACTTATATTTATATTATATTATGTTATTGAATATTGGAAAAGAACTTCAAGGTGATGAGTGTCTTTTTATTTAAAACATTATTTTAAAAAGGCCTTGTATAATCATATTTCTAGAGGAACGGAGCCAAGAAGGTCTCCGGGACCCATTTCTCCCCCTCGGTTTCAGCGCATGTGCTTCTGCTTTCCCTGCTTACACAAGCAAGACAGTGATGGAGACCAGCAAAGCACGATTCGCTTCCCTATAGTTCTTTTAATCTGATTTGTATCCAGATCTAAACATGGGCATCAATTTAAATTCTTAAAGCAATTTTTTGTGGGTGTAGTTAATTTTTTTCACGAGAAGGGTGAAAACTGTTGACCATTTTTCTTCACCGTTGTGATTCAAAAGTTCCATTGACCCAGTCTCTTCTTACCAGTTGTCTCAGGCCAAGTTCAGGGATAAAGGTGATTTGGATGCGTAAGTCCTAAATATGATTTTGTGTTTTAGAAAAACAATAAAAAGTTAAAGTTTAATAATTTCTAGAGCTACTTAGTGTTTGCAGTTGTATCACATATAAAACAAATATTTTGAGGATATTATTAAGATATGTCATGATCTTCCTCTAATCCTTCTGTATGCCAATTAGCTTAGGTAATTAATTTGGATGATTTGACAGCTTTCAAAACAGAATTCCTTCATTTTAACTCACTTCATTATACACAAACATTACATATACATATGTGTGTGTATGTGATTAAATGTATCCTTGCAGAATCTTAGAACCATATTACACCTGAGAAGAGAATAGTATTCTTGATTTCTGAATGCATAGATTATCTACTGGGAATATCTCTTCTTCTAATCTACCCTTATAAATTAAAAAAAGAACAAATTAGGCAATTCTGATCATGGACTTTTCTGTTTTGATTTATCTGTCATATGGAGCTTTCATATTTTCGATGTGTTTAGCAACCATGGTACAAAATAATCCTACTGGTTATAGAGAGCTGCAAAAAAAGATGGAAAAAACAGAAAAGTGGAATGAGTGGGTAGCAGAACAGAATAGAATTCAGCGCTACCTATTCTCTAGTTTGTCATGATGCTACGACCATACTGCTAGGACCACAGAAAAGCTAGGACAATGCTACCAGAAATTTGGTTATAAAAGGTTAGGGATTAATCCTTTAAGAAATTTCAGTAAGAAAACTTTACACTCTTTTAATTAGATTGTTTTAGGTCATCATTTTCTCAACTATGTTCTGTGAATTCTTTGTTCAGACAAATTTGAGAAACAGTGTACTACATGAAATTAACAAAGATTACAAGTTTCTTTAATGTAGGACTTCTCAGAATCTTTAAAGTTTTAATGTGCCCTGTAACTAACTAAAGGAGAAAAATAGTATGTTGTATTTTTCTAATTTATTTGACCCATGAACCGTTCTTTTGAGGGTCTCATATTCATATTTCATGGCACACAATTTAGAAAATATTTTTGTAAGATGGTGGCTTTCGTTGTGTGCCTTTCCATTTGGTATAATGATTTGTGGGTGAGTGTGGTGGCTCATGCCTGTAATCCTAGCACTTTGGGAGGCTGAGGTGAGGAGATAGCTTGAGGCCAAGAGTTCAAGACCAGCTTGAGCAACATAGTGAGACTCTGTCTCTACAAAAAAATAGAAAAATTAGCTGGATGTGGTTGTGCTTGCCTGTAGTCCTAGCTACTTGAAAGGTTGAGGCAGGAGGATGCTTGAGTCAGGGGTTTGAGGTTGCTGTGAGCTACGATGATGCCACTGCACTCTAGCCTAGGCAACAGAGGGAGACCCTGTCTAAAACAACAACGACAAACCCCCAAAACCAAAGAAACAAATCCAGTTTGTATACTTTGTGATCACTTCGTATTATAAGGGTAGGAAGGGGTCATACATGTGAGTGAAGATTCCAGTCAGCATATGGAGAAAAAAGATTTCCAAGGAAAGAGATTTTCTTTCAGTGTCTTTAAGGCCCCCAAATCACCAGCAAATGGGAAAAGTTGCTCTTTTGCTGCAATTACTGCCAGATAAGGTATTTTATAAGGTAAGCTTAATGGAGACTAAAGAGGTGGCCCTCAGATATGGAAGAAATAGAAGAAGTGAGGGGAAGCCTGGAAAATCTCATTAAAAAAGGCATCATATTGTGGCCTCTAAGTATTTTCTACCTGCCTTTAACATTGAGTCAGTGAGTACCAAGGATTAAGTGGCAGTGTGGTGATGAATCGAGAGTGTGAGCGCAGCACGTACTGAACGTAGATCTTCACCGACATCAAAGGAGCCTTTGGTGAGCCCCACTCTCCCTACTACCACAATCCGAAGTTAGAATCCTAGCTAGACCTAGACTCAACCCATTAATTCCTGCTTCTTGAGTTATCGTGCCAGCGATTGAGCTCTCTCTATGCTCACAATGGGCCTCAGCTCTCAGGCTTCTTCTCCTAAGGAGGTCAGAAACTACAAAATCAGAAATAAGAAAGTAGTTCTGTCGCTTGTTTCTTTTCATTCTTTGGGAACTTAACAACATATGTCAGGGAGTCCTTACAACCACCCACCTTGCAGAAGACTTACTTCAAAACCTTACACAGAAAAGACTCACAATAATTACATTATTCTCCAAATGCAAATGTACATGTGTGTGTGAGATCTACTTGCACCAGTTTTAAATCTGTGATTCAGTTGTAGAGATTTAAGTTTTATGCTTTTAGGTTACATTTATTTATGAATCACATCAAAGTATTTAATAGGGACTTGTGGTTTAAACAATATTCATCACCAAAAGCAAACATGCGGGTATAAGAAAATCATTTGGCTTTCCATTTGGTATAGCCTTTATTTGTCTAGGTGAACAAGAATGGACACTCAAGTGAGACCCAGAAGAGGCCAAAGCCCATGGAAGGATGGCTTTGACTCTCTCAAACATTGCCCAGACCTGTCTTCACATTGGAGATCTAAAACAATGCATGAAAGCAGAGACACAGGTGTTGCCCAGGCCCATGAACCGAGCCCACTTTGTTTGTATTAAACACAACGACCTTTTTTCCTGAGAAATCAGATTGCAAATGGAAATTGCAAGCAGCATTTTGGTACCTAGTTAAGTGCTGAGCTCTAGATGATATCCCTTTCTTCTGGGACACGAGCTTGCTGCATTTCACAGGTACATCTCAGCAGTGGGTCAGAGACATCAGTGTCCTCACCTGCATACTTAAATATAAACCAGCGAACAAAAACAATCCACTTAAAGCAATTAAATGTGCACCTCCTTTTAGGGAATTTCTATAACTATCATATTTTGGTGATTCCACCCATTAATTTTGTTTTATAACTTCAGATTTGTTTTAATTTCTGGTGAATATTTAAAGATTTATGAGCACACTTAAAAATGTCACATAAAGGTGTTCTGTGATTCTTTTGTAATGTGAGAAATCCTTTTATAATGAGAATAATTTTACTCTATTTACCGATAAAATGTTGGGGAAAATTTTCTATCTGAGAGACAGAAAGTGAGACACACCATTCTTTTTCACCTTTGAATTTCTCTTGCATGTATTTGACCCTAACTAGAAAAGTACTTTTCAAAGGGCTTTAGTGGTTTTATAAGAATTTGCTTTTGAATATCACTACAAAACTGAATTTTAACAAAATCATTAAAAAATCAAAAGGCACACTTAACATGTTAAATACAAAATTTTAGCATCATGAAAGCCACTGACATGTTAATGTGTGTTTTTACTGATTAACTTTAGCAGTAGGTCTTAAATAAAAAAATTTACAGAATAACTATATATTCAAAAATATTGCTTTTATCTGTTTTCTATATTGGGGTCCTCATACTTTTTTTCAAAAAAGGATTCTGCTGAGAGAAATAAATTAAAAATCATTAATCTAAAGTTTAAAATCAGAGAAAAATACCAAGAGTTCTGTAGGTAGGGCTGTCTCTCTAGGTTGCTGAAATGGTGCTCTCCTGCTTCCCTGTCTCCTTCCTACCCAATTCTAGACCCAGGTTGCTCCACTGTGCTGAAATTATTTGGAAGAATCAAGAATGAGGACACTGGTCTTATTTGAGGTCTTTTCTGAGGGTCTGTTGCCTTTGGCAAAACATTCAATTCACCAGTTCCCTAAAATGCTTGAACGGAAGTTAGAGTCTGTATTCATACAGCATTTCTTGAATGAAAACAGGTTTTTATAAAGGGAATATAAATCTCCTTTTTTAACCTAAATATGATACTCTACAACAATAAAAATAAACTCTTGCCTCACTTTTGACAGAACAAGCTAACACAGAAAGTTACATAAGGCTTCCAGTATCTAAAATAGAATAACCTCATTTGGTAACTAGGACTTTTCTACACAATGTCTAGAACAATGTCTAGGAAAGGCACATGCAGCGAATGGAACAATGACTTTACAGTCACCACTCTATTTATCTTGGGGAGACAGTACTGTAGCTCGGAATCTTCTTGAGAATTGCCTTTGAAATTGGGAGCATCCAAATGAGAGGAACACGAAGGGTCACCCTATTCCAATCTGATAGCTTCACTTCTTTTTTGCTTCCCTCTGACGTTTAAGTTACAGAAATAGAAAGTAGTTACTTGACATAAATACATTCAAATAAGGACACTAGACTTCTTTACCTGGAAGAACTACCCAAAAAAGAGAGATCCTTTGGATATAGAGCTAGCTGCTGCACTGATGGGGCAAAAATTCAAGGAAGGAAAGGTCAGCGTCAGGGAAAAGGTTCTCACCATCTGCTAAGCACACTATTCCATCACGCTGATTTAAGAAACCAGGAATGTCCTTAAAATCTGTTTTGGAAATCTTTTGCTTTCAAATCCTCTTAGCAACTGACATTTATTACTGTCTTACAGTGCAGTGTGAATACAGCAAAAACACTCATGTATCCAGGTCAGAGAGAGACTTACAATACAGTTCAGTCCTGGACACTGAAATCACTTGAGACTCAGGAGAGAGTTGAGAGAGAGAAAGGGAGAGAGAACCCCATCCAGGTTTTCTGTGGAATACTAAAGGGACGCTTAGTCTGTCTCTTGTCATTCTTTCCATTGACAGTTGTTTAGTGAGAAGAAGAGATGAATGGTGGATGCTCAGGGTGTGGAAAGCTATCTCTGGCAGGACAAAGGGCCAACTGCAGTCAGCTTTCATTCTTGCTATAAAATGCAGCAATGCAATACATATATGGTTTAGCAAATTGAAGAGGCTGTGATATTAATTTCCTTGAATACTTTTCCAAACATTCCACACTCACTCCTTTGGGTAAATTCCACCTCTCTTCTTTTGTTTTGGCAATCTCAAAGGAACCTGGTCTTGGGGTTTTTTTAAAGGCCAAATTGGGATTTCAGTAGGGTTGAAATAGATCCTCACCTGGGTAAAAGTATCTTCCTTAGATATTTAGGTCCTTTTCATTGTGACCTGAACATGGTAGAAGCTGCTAAAGTAATTCCGTATTTAATTCAAGGATATCAATATACACTGAAATTTAATTCTTACATAATAGATAAACATGTAGTCATTTCCCATGAACAAACAGAGGAGCTAAAAAAATATAGAGCTTATATGCTTTGCCTGACACTGCAAAAATTGTTTAAGCTTGAAATTTGTGCCCCAAGAAAAATTTTAAAATTAAGTGTTCCTTCAGTTCTCTAATGTCACCCCATCCTATCCCCCCAAATGCTAAATAAAACTGTAACTACATCTACTGTTTGAGTAATAGTCATGCTTCTGAATGCAGATGCTCTATCACCTATCAGAGGTAGAATAAAAGATCAAGACATTTTGAAGTCTGTGGCTATCCCTCGATCTTTGAGAAGGATGAAGATGCAAATGCAGATTGCTAGAGAAAATATCATCTGGGTTGGGGAGTGGTGATCTGGACCATGGTGGCTGGGAACAAAGAAAGTATGTAAAAGGGACAGCTTTTAGACGTTTCATTGTTCTGCTTTCTGGGATGTTTCTAGACAAGAAGAGATGGAGGGCAGGGGCTCAAGGAGAGGGCTATTGGGTGGGGTGATAAAGACATTAGGACTAGGAAGAATTTTAGGTGCAGTGGTGGTGGTAGAGATTCTGGCAGTAGGGGTGGTGGCGGCAACAGTGATGGTGGTGGCGGTGATGGAGCAGAAAGAGGCCAAGGAGGACCATGAAGGTGTTAACTGCTTTGCACAGGGCTAAAAGCACACAGCTTGCTGGACTGTTTGTACCAGGAGGGAAAGCAAAAGTAAACCCGAGGCTTAGGTTGTAGAAGTAAGTTACTAGTCACAGTTCTCTATGTTCATGATTGTGCAAATAAAAGAAAATATTATCCCTAACATTTGAGACCCAAAATCTTTTGGCAGAGCCAAGAAGGGGAAATTGATAAAGAGCTACTCTGAACCAAGTAAGGAATAAGAATTTACAAAATATTCCCCCTTTGCTTTTTCTATTAAATTCAGTGAGATCCAATATTTGAAATTTCTTTATATAATTAACCACACATTCTATATATTCTTATTTATTTCTCATAAAAATTCCTTTGACATAGGTCTATTATTCTACTTTATAGATGAAGAAATGAGGTTCAGAGAAGTGGCAGTGACTTACCTGCACATGGCAGATTCAGACCCAGGTTCAGTGTCTCTGGCTATGCCAGGGCCACCACGACCGTCCTGTTACCTTTCGCCAACCACCGCAGAACCCTCTGTTGTTTCCAAGGGTTGGAGATGTTTTCACAGGTGCTTTGGACATTGGCACAATGACTCCCATTCTAAGCTCGGATAATAAAGTGCCATATATTTATTAAATTAGTACTACATAGTTTTAAATAAAATCATATTGAAAAATGAACAAACAATATTCTTTCTTAATAATAGCGATTGATGGATCTTTTTTGAAAAGTACGTATTGTGATCATTAAATGCCATTAAGAGAAACTGGGCTTGATGAAATGTAAACAGGGATCAGAAAGGACTTAATTTCTAATGGAGTAAGGTCCCATGCGTATATTGTTTTAGAAAAAGCAAGAGACAAATGAAATGGAAATTAAGAACAAAGAGCAAGTTCAATTAAACACGTTTTTTACTTGTGAAATATATTTGCTTAAGTCAATAGAGCTTTTAAATTCTACTGTATTTGGATACATTTGGAACTCCCAAGTCTCTTGTATAATGTGACTCTAAATGGAGGGTCTTTTAAATTTATGAAGAGGCAGCAGTCCTATATTTACAGACACTCAGGAAAACACATTCTCTCCCTACGATGAGGATGTTTAATATGCATCAGCCTTTGCTCTGCACAGCTCTCACTTTTTCCCAGAGCAAAGCAGTTTATCACATGGGCCTGACCCTACTAGAATTTCAGCCTGCCAGTCTGGGCACTGGCAAGGTCCTGAACATATGTTCAAAAATAAAAAAGATCAAAGAGCTAATAAGTGTGGTCAACATGCCTCTAGTCAGTACAAAAGAAGAAACAAAACAGGGCACCAGCCTTCATTTCAGCGACAGTGTAGAAAAGATCCAAATCACTGCCATGTCAGCAAGTAATGCTCAGCACTGAGTCTATAGAACATGAAGTAGATCTGTTACCAAAGACAAAAACCAAAAACCAAACAAGCAAAAATTCTACCCTAAAAAAAGCTCTTGAATGCATAAGATAGCAACATCTTACTTATTTTGCAGTTTTTATACTAAGCTTAAGAGTTGTTACAGTTTGTTTAGTTTGAACTCACGCAAGGAATGGGGCAAATTATTTGATCTTTAAGACACAGTCACAGGACTTTGGTCCAACTGTTTCATAACAGTATTGACAATTAAACACAGTATTTATTTTCTGAGTCCCACTCTTTTAAATCTGCGTGAAGCTGCCACCTACAGAAAGGTGTACAGCCTTTCTATTCTGCTCTATCATTCCCTCATATTCTAGGCCTCTAGATTCTGATTCCTGAACCAAAGCAGAGACTCTCCAAGTCCTTGATTTTCTTGGTCTCTTTTATTGCAGTTTTTCAGAGTATAACTGGGAGTTAATTACCATGGCGTACTACAGTAACATAATAACAGATGAGACAGAAGTGATATCAGCAAGACTATGATGAATAAAAACGGCAAAAATGAGCATCCTTGTCTTGTTTTCTTTCTTAGAGGAAAGGCTTTGAGCTTTTCCTCATTCACTGTGATATTAGTTGTGAGTTTTTCATATATGCTTTTTATTTTTTGAGGTATGTTCCTTCTATATCCAGTTTGATGAGTGATTTCATCATAAAGAGATGTTGAATTTTATCAAATGCTTTTTCAGTATCTGTTTAAATAATCATATGTTTTTTCTCCTTTATTGATGTGATCCATATTTATTAATTTGTGTATGTTAAACTATCCTTTGTAACCTTGGGATACATCCTGCCTGATCATGCTGTATAATCTTTTTAATTTTTTCCTAGTTTTCTTTTTTTTTTTTGAGGATTTTTGCATCTATGTTCATTAGGAATATTGGCCTATAGTTTTCTTTTGTTGTTGTTGTTGTGTCTTTATCTGGTTTTGATATCAGAGTAATGCTAGCCTCATAGAATTAAAGTATTCCCTCCTTTCCAATTTTTTGGAATATTTTGAATAGAATTGGTATTATAGTTGTTCTTTAAATATTTGGTAGAATTTAGCATGAAGCCATCAGGTCCTGGGCTTTTCTTTGATGGAAGACTTATTACTGCTTCAATCTTGTTACTCATTATTGATTTGTTCAGGTTTTCTATTTCTTTGTGGTTCAATCTTGGTATGTTGTATATGTCCAGAAATTTATCATTTTCTTCTAGGTTTTTGAATTCATTGGCATATAATTGGTCATAGTCTCTAATGATGCTTTGTATTTGTACGGTTTCAGTTATAATATCTCTTTTTTTATCTCTGGTTCCATTCATTTGAGTCTTCTTTCTTTTTTTCTTCATTTATATAGCTACAGATTTGTTGACTTTATCTTCTCAAAAAATAAGTTTTAGTTTTGTTGATCTTTTGTGTTATTTTAGTTTTATTTATTCATGCTCTGATTCTTATTATTTCTTTTACTAATTTTAGCTCTGATTTGTACTTGCTTTTCTTATTCTTTGAGGTGCATTGTTTGGTTGTTCATTTGAAATATTTCTACTTTTTTGATGTAGGTGTTTATTGTTACAAAATTCCCTCTTAATGCTGCTTTTTCTATAGATTTTGACATGTTATGTTTCCATTTTCATTTGAAGAATTTTTAAAATTTCATTATTAATTTTTTCATTGACCCATTGATCATTCAAGAGCATGTTGTTTAATTTCCATATATTTGTACAGTTTCCAAAGCTCCTGTTTGATTTCTAGCTTTATTCCATTGTGTTCAGAAAATATACTTGGTAGGATTTCAGTTTTTAAAAATTTGTTGAGACTTGTTTTGTGGCCTAACATATGGTCCATCCTAGAAAATATTCCATGTGCTGATGAGAAGAATGTGTATTCTGCAGTGGTTAGATAAAAAGTTTTGTAAATGTCAGGTCCATTTGTTCTAGAGTGCAGTTTAACTCAAGTGTTTCTTTGTTGATTTTCTATCTTAATTATCTGTCCAAGGATAAAAGTGGGGTGTTGAAGTCCTCTATTACTGTATTATTGTATATCTTTACTTTAGATCTACTAATATTTGCTTTGAATATTTGGTTGCTCCAGTGTTGGTGCATATATATTTGCAATTGTTATACCCTCTTGCTGAATTGACTCATTTATCATTATATCATAATCATCCTGATCTTGCTTTAAAATTTTTGACTTGAAATCTATTTTATCTGATATAGTATGGCTATTCCTTTTTCTTTTCATTTGCATGAAATATTTTTTCCATTCATTTACTTTCAGTGTATGTGTGTCTTAATGGATGAATTGAGTTTCTTGTAGGCAGCATATAGTTGGATTTCCCCCATTTAGTCACTGTGTGTTTTTTGATTGGAATATTTATTTAATCTATTCACATTCAATTTTATTGATAGGTAAGAACTTACTACTGTCATTCTGAGACTTGCTTTCTGGCCTCCCTCCCTTCCTCCCTTTCTTCCTTCCATGAAAAAACAAAAACTCTATACTTTAACTCCATCCTCCTCACTTTTTTACTTTTCCGTCTCAATTTTTATATTTTTGTATTGCCTATCTCTTAACAAGTTATTATTGTTATTTTTGATATATTTTTCTTTTAGTTTTTATATGAAAAATGTGGATGGTTTTTATATCACCATTACAGTAATCTGAATTTGTCTTCTTACTTTTACCTGTGAGTTTTATACCTCCAGATTATTTCTTGTTGCATGCTATCATTCTTTTTGTTCAGATTGAAGAACTCCCTTTATCATTTCTTGTAAGACATGATATAAAAAATCATATCTGGAAAAGTCTTTATTTCTCCTTGTGTTTGAAGGATAAATTTTGTGGGTATAGTATTCTCAGTTAGAAGTTTATTTCCTCAGCACTTTGAATATCTTGTCCCACTCCCTGTTGGCCTGTACGATTTCCACTGAGAAATCTGCTGCCCAATGCATCAAACTCCTTTATATGTCATTTATTTCTTTTTCCTTGCTGCTTTTAGGATCCCGTTTGTTCTTAACTTTTGAGAGTTTGATTATTATATGCCTTTAGGTGGTTTTATTTGGGTTGAATCTGCTTGTTGTTCTTTGACCTGCTTGTACCCGAACATTTTTATCTTTCTGTAGGTTTGGAAAGTTCTGTGTTATTATTTCTTCAAATAAACTTTCTACTTCTATAACTTTCTCTACTCCCCCTTTCTGAATCAATGACTCTTAGATTTGTCCTTTTGAGGCTATTTTCTAGATCTTTAAAGCATTCATCATAATTTTTTATTCTCCTTCCTTTTTTCTCCTTTGACTTCGTATTTCCAAATAACCTGCCCTTGAAATCACTAATTCTTTCTTCTGCTTGCTTCTGCTATTGAGACATTCTGAAATATTTATTAGCTAATCAATTGCATATTTCAGTTGCAGGATTTCTGTTTGATTTTTATTATTGTTTCAATCTCTTTGGTAATTTTCTCTGATAAATGTCTGAACTGCTTCTTTGTGTTTTCTTGAAGTTCATTGAGTTCCCTCAAAACTGCTACTTTGAATTCCCTGAGAGGTCACACATCTCTGTCACTTCAAGATCAAGGTCTATCACTGGCACCTTATTTGGTGAGATCATATTTCTCTCAATGTTCTTATGGCTTGTGGATGTTCATAAATGTCTGGACATTGAAGAGGTAAGTATTTTTTCCAGTCTTTGCAGTCTGACCTTGTTTTTAACTGTCCTTCTTCAGAGGGCCTTCCAAGAATTTAAAGAGAATTGTATTCTTATTTTGTGTCCGATAAGCCTGTGGTTGCTGCAGCCATTTCAACACTAGAGGGCACCCTAAGCACAGTATGCTGTGAATCTTGCAGACTCCTAGATACCTAGCCCTGATGAACTTGGGGAAGTTAAGGTAGAATTTCCTGGGTTCCCAGGCAAAGTCCCACACTCACTTCCCTTTCCCCCAAGCAGAAGGAGTTTCTCCTCATGGTGAGCTACCAGGCATTGAGGGAGGAGGGACATGGGCACTCCTGTGCGCACTGTAGCTGGCATCATGCTGATTTGCACTTGAAGCCCATGACCTCCCACATAAGCACAATACTGGGGCTCTCCCAAGACCCATGGCCACTAATGCCTGACTGCCACTGATGGCTCAAGGCCACTTTAGTCAGCTGTTAGAGAAGCTGGCC
This sequence comes from Avahi laniger, assembly GCA_963575035.1. NCBI lineage: Eukaryota > Metazoa > Chordata > Mammalia > Primates > Indriidae > Avahi > Avahi laniger. The sequence continues at coordinate 27,368 of CAUYSK010064776.1, read as the reverse complement.
AGGACTTGAGTATGTCACACTGGGGTGGCACATTCCCTCCTGGCTCAGGGTGGGTCTCAAAGTGGTGTCTGAGAGCAATAGCCTAAAATCAGGGTACTTGGGATTATGCCCAGTGTTTAATATGGCATGGTTTGTACTCGGTTCTAAGGCAAAGGCCCCTGTATTCTTCCCTCTACTTCCCCAAGTGGAAGGAATCTCCATGCTGTGCTGCCTGAAGTTGGGGGAGGGGTGACGTAGGCATTCCTGTGGCCACTGTAGTTAATGTCATGCTGGGTTGTACCCTGAGCCTACAGCTTCCCAGACCAGTGCAACACCGGGGCTCATCCAAAAATCATGGTCACTATGGACTGGCTGCCACTGAAGTTTATTTGGGGTCTGAGGCCATTTTAGCCAGACAGTAGTGAAGGGGACTGTGACTTTGTTTCCTCCCACTGGGGCTGTTGATTTCCCTTTGGTCAAGGGAAATGCTTCCTCTGTAGATACCAGGCTGAAACCAAGGCCACAGGATTCTGTCTGGTGCTGTGTTCCACTGTGGTAAGGCTGGAACCGAGTTCTAGTGCAAAATCCCACACTCACTTCCCTCCCTCTTCCCCAGGCTCACAGCTAGCTGTACTGCCAGCGGTTGGGGAAGGGGTGGTATAGGCAATGTGAGACTCTTCTTCCTACCCTCTTCATGTGTCTTTTCTTGTTATTATGCTGTTATAAAACAAGTACTGTGATCTCTCACCTGATTTTTTAGTTTTTGTGAGGGTGATTTCTTGCATGGATAGTTGTTCAGTTTGCTGTTCCTGTGGGAGGATGATCACTCAGGATTCTACTTGGTCATCTTGCTCTGCCTAGCTATAGATAACTGAGTGTTCATTTATCATTTTAACATGTGTATTTTTTATGTTTGAAATTTAAATACAAAATACCAAACTTTATTGCTTTTAATTTGTCCAAAGAACAGATTTATTCAATTTTTGGTCTTACTGATTATTTCAAAAATTTTAAAATAATTTTCTGGTCCTTAATATTAATATAACTTGGACATTGTTGAAAGGTACATTGATAGACTTTTGAGTTGCTTTAATGATACATGTTTCATTTAAAAAATTTTAATTGCCTGTTTAGGTAATTTGCCCTTTTCAAAATAGTTTGGTATTTTTAATTGATTTGGGGGAGCTTTAAAAATTGTGGATAGTTAAGTCTTTTTATCTGTCTTTCAATTATTTTTTTTTAATTTTTTTATTTTTTGAGACAGAGTCTCACTCTCTTGCCTGGGCTAGAGTGCCATGACGTCATCCTATCTCACAGCAACCTCAAACTCCTGGACTCAAGTGATCCTCCTGCCTCAGCCTCCCAGGTAGCTGGGACTACAGGCACGCGCCACCATGCCTGGCTAATTTTTTCTATTTTTAGTTGTTTGGCCAATTTCTTTATATTTTTAGTAGAGACAGGGATCTCGCTCTTGCTCAGGCTAGTCTCGAACTCCTGAGCTCAAACGATCTGCCCGCCTCGGCCTCCCAGAGTGCTGGGATTACAGGCGTGAGCCACTGTGCCCAGCCCTGTCTTTAAATTATTTTTTGTCAGTTTCTTGCCATTCAGCTTTGCTAATGGTACCATTTCATTGCAAAACTTTAAGTTTTTTTTTATTATTATGGTTACACCTATCCTCTTCTTTATGACTTCTGTTTTTTCTTTTAGAAAAGCTTTCCCTGCTCTGAGTACAAAAATAATAGTCTCCCATATTTTCTTCTAATTATTTTATAGATTGTTCTTCATATTTGGCTCTGTTCACTGTTTTATGAATGGTATGACATTTTATTTTTCCACATAGATATTCAGTTGTTCCAGTACCATTTGAAAAAAGACTTAATCTTTGCATTTAAAATGTTGACTTTGTTATATACCTAATTCCTATATATAGATGGATTCTGTTTATGGCTTCCATTCTCTTTCTCTAATTTTCAGTTTATTTCTGCACTGTCTTTGGTATATGTTGACATTTAAAACAATCTCTCTTTTGCTTTTAAATTATTTTGTCTTTGTTATTCTTGTTTAATTCCTCTTCCATATAATTTTAGAATCAGCATTTAAGTCTCATAAAATATCTCATTACTATTTTGATTGAGATTTCTTTAATATTATTACCCTTGGGAAAAATTTTCATCTCTAAAAGAATTAAGTTTCTTCAGAAGCATGATGTATCATATATTCAGCTCTTCTTTAAAAGACTTTACAAACCTCTATAAAATGTTACTTTTTTTCATACAAACATTGCACATTAGTTTTTCTTAGATATTTTGAAGTTTTTGTTTGCTGTAGTGAATAAACTTTTTTAAATTATACTTTAAAGCTGGTTTACAGGAAAGTGATTGATATTTATATATTGATTTTATATCCAGCTATCTAATTGCTTTGCTAGTTAGTTCTAGTTTTTCAGCTGATTCTCATCTTTGATAGGAAAACATATTATATATAAATAATGATAGTATTGTCTTTTCATGTCGAATATTTATAGCTTTATTCTTTTTTCTGGTTTATTCCTTTGGTAAGATAATCCATACAGACTTAAATGTTGGTGATATTGTGGGTATCTTTGCTTTATTTCTGTCCTTATAGAGATGTTTGTTATAGAGCATTGGTAGATATCCTTTACAAAATTAAGAGTTCTGTTTTGTTGTAGTTTTGAATCACATTAATAAAATTTCCAATGAATGTTTTCTTGCTTTCTTGGATCAAAACTAACTTTTTCAGAATGTATTACTCTTATATTTTTATTTATTTATTTATTTATTTTTTTGAGACAAAGTCTCACTCTGTTGCCTGGGCTAGAGTGCCGTGGTGTCAGCCTAGCTCACAGCAACCTCAAACTCTGGGCTCAAGCAATCCTCCTTCCCCAGCCTCCCGAGTAGCTGGGACTACAGGCATGTGCCACCATGCCCGGCTAATTTTGATATATATACATATATATATATATGTGTGTGTGTGTGTGTGTGTGTGTGTGTGTATATATATATGTGTGTGTGTATATATATTTAGTTGTCCAGATCATTTCTTTCTATTTTTTTAGTAGAGACAGGGTCTTGCTCTTGCCCAGGCTAGTCTCGAACTCCTGACCTCGAGGGATCCACCCCCCTTGGCCTCCCAGAGTGCTAGGATTACAGGCATGAGCCACCGCACCCGGCCTGTATTACTCTTTTAAATTGGCTAATATGATATTTGTTATTTTTGCATCTAGCTTTATAAATGAGATCTAATTTAATTTACATATTTGGTGTGTTTTTGTTATGTATATTACAGACAAAATGAACAAATTGAACACAAGTCTATAGAAGTTATGTATAGGAGAATTGTGTGTGTGTGTGTATGTCTCTCTCTTTTTCTCTTTCTGTCTTCTTAAGGATGGTGGATTTATGAGCTAGAGTATAATTTTCTTAGAAAATGAGGTTAGGGAAAAAGATTGAAGCTAGATTTTGGAGGCCCATGAATACATGCTTAAGAAGTTTGTTCTTTGTTTTGTAGGGAAGCTATTTGAGTTTAAGCACAAGAGAAGCATAATTTGATTTGTGCTTTGGAAATTGGAGATGAAAAAAGGTATTGTCTCAAGCAGAGAGATGGAATATGAAAAATACAAAAAAAAGAGCAATTGGTTTTGGAGCCACTGGGTATCATGACCTCTAAGAAAGCATTATAAGGAGAGTGTCATAGGCATGAGAATGAATAAAACAGCTATTAGGTCATTAGGGAATACTGAAAAGAAGCTTCAAAGCATGTCTCAAAACATTACAGAAATAATCGCCAGACTGTTCAAGAAGTATTGCCTTCCTAGACAAATATCAATGGAAGTTTAGCCATAAAGAGAAAGAAAATTGAAGTGTTTATTAGGCAGGGATTGTATTTGGTGGTACAGTGGTGACACATGCAATAAAAGGTGGGGGCAGGTGACTTAAATATAATTTGTACATCAAATTTCATCATACAGGAACAGACCAGATTTGTTACTGTAAGCAAATGATTGATGCACTTGTGACTTATCACTGGAGAGCGAGCACAAGAACATAAACCCAATGGCATTGACTAAAGAGAAGTGGTCCCTTAATTCTCTCAAGGGTGGTTTGTTCTGAATTGTCCTGCACGGCTGCATTCCTTAAAATCTTCTTTTTTCATAAAATATAATTCATTCATGTATAGAAATGCATATAAAACATGAATGCAAAGCTTAATTAAGTATCACAAAGTGTAAACTTGTGTAATGACCATTTCTGATGAGAAGTGCAACATTGTTAACCCCTCAGAAGTGCTTCCTCCTCCCAATAACTACTCTGTCTCTGCCCCAGAGGAAACTGCTGTCTTTATTTTCATGGGATTTGTCTTTGATTTTCTTTATAGGGTGTTATCTAATAATAGATATATAAATAATATAGTTAATTTTCCCTTTTTTGATATATTTAAGATTACATTGTTGAGTACAGTTGTAGGTTGTTCATTTCATTACTGTAGTATTCCATGTATGAGCATACCATAATTTATTGTTCATTCTAAAGCTGATGGACATAATACTGCTGTGATTCCTGCATATGTCTTTTGGATCACATGTGCATGTTATTCCTGTTGAATAGGAGTGAAATCAGGTCATAAAGAATAAATATTTTCAACTGTAGTAGATAATAAATTATTTTTCAAGGAGACTGAAAAAATTCGTACTCCCAAGAGCAGCATAAAAGAGTTTCTGTTGATCTGCATGCTTGCCAAAACTTGAAATTGTCAATCATCTAAATTTTAGCCATGTAGAGGCTGGGTGCTAATAGTTCATTGTCATTTTAATTTTCATTTTTTCTGATTATGATGAGGTTATACATATGTTCACATGTTTATTGACTATTTGGATATCTTCTTTTCTAAAGTATTCATTCAGTTAGTTCTCTTGCCTATTTTTCCATTGGGTTCTTTGTCTTTGTCCTTTTCTCACTGATTTTGAGGAGTTCCTTATATATTATAAGCCCTTTGACTATCGAATATGTTAAAAATATCTCTTCTCATCCTGTGGTTTGCCTTTTTATTCCCAAAGTTTGTATTTTAGTAAACAAACATTCTTAATGTTGATGTTAATATAGGCCAGTTTGTCAACTTTTATGTTTATAATCAGTGCTTGTTTTTAATGACCAATCATTGCCTTCCCTGAGATCATGAAATTATTTTCTAGATGTTTTATTATTTTTCCCTGTGCTACATCACTTCTTTGTCTTTCACATCTGCTCAGTGGAACTGCACATGTGTTTTTGCCTCAGCTCTGTCTTCTTGGGAAATCAGGCAAAGACCATATGTTTTGTACTGAGCATACAGACATGTTTTTCTTTCCAGTCTGATTGTCTCTGCCTTTTAATTGTTGTTTCAGGCCATTTGTTATTAATATAATTAATGATATATTTAGGTATAAATCTAATAATTTACATACTTGTTTTTATTTTCTTGCCTGTCCTATGTTCCTTTTATTTGCTTATTGTCTTTATTGGGTTATATTTTATAACACTTTAGTTTGGAAGATATACATACACTTATTAAGTTTATAGTGATCATTTGAGAGATTACAATATGCATATTTGACTCATTAAAGTCTAATGTTAGTTGGTAATTTTATTCTTTCTTAGACAATATAAAGATCATAGAACATTTTATTTGTCAAACAAGCAAAATTTATGCTATCATTGCTGTATATTTTATTTCTATTTACATTTCAACCTACACAAGGTATTATTGTTACTGCTTTCAACCATCAATATTTTCTTAGCTTGTGTACTTTCAAAAGCAGACTCAAGAAAAGGATTTGGGAACCGATTGTCTACTTGGGAAGTGATCCCAGGAAGCACAACAGGAAATAAGAAAAGAAAGGGAGAAAAGTTAATAAAGGATGAGTCAGTGGGAGGTTACTGTGGGAGGCACCTGTGGCTCAATACTGCTCCACAAAGGAACTGTGCAGAACACATCTCAGAACCATCCCACTGAATGATGGAGATCTCAAGGCATTGGGCCACGAGCAGTCATTCTTTACTGATTGCGAATTGCCCCGGGGTGTTAACTCTCCCATACTTCTAGATCACACCTTCTTGTAGCTGTGTAAGCTTCCAGGGTGCCAGAGAAAACCCCTAGGCAGAGAAGAAAAGAGAGTCAGGCACCTGGGAAGGAAGCTATCAGCATGTGGAAATGTCTGCCATTGCTGTTGCTATGGAGAAAAGGGGTTAGAGAATCAACGGTGTCTGCTATATTACCCAGGTACATTCATGCCCCATATGTTATTTTCTTCTCTGTTATTGATACTTCAGGGTGGTGCTTCCACTCAAAAACACCCCTTCAATGGATGTGTTAGTGGGATAAGCCACAGTGCCTACTGCTATAGCTGGTTCCAAGGTGGTGGAGCCATGTGTTGCCACTGTCTCTGACATCATGGCCACTCTGTTTGTGGACCCATTGTGCAAGCACTGGGGTGGCTGAGAACAGAAGCCAATTTACCTCCACTGGATGAGTTAGCTTGTTGGTCAGGATCTTCAATATTTCCTATGCCACAGATGCTTTCTGGTGGCATAAATTTGCAGTAAAGATCTGCACAATTTGTCTCACTTCCATAGATATGTCCACATGCCTCTTCTCACAGACATGCTTGTCTTTCATTCTCCAAAGGTCTACAATGATCTATCACTTTTCTTCTCTCTTTTGGAAGGGTTACACTGGTTATCTGAATGGGGGGACATGACAGGGAGCAACATCCCTGCATCTTTTGACTTTGAGAGTAGCAGATTATCTGTAATTCCAAAAAAGGTGTTGTATAGCTTTTGATTTACTGTGTTGGCTGTTGGGGATGGTATCTAGGGTTTCACTTGAATCTTTTCACCCTGGTGGCTGTTACTTGACAGACTAGAAAACTAATGTAAGGGTTCTGATAATTGCTAAATAAATCTGTTCTGATTATGTGTTCTGGGACTGGGGAAATCACCAAGAGTGGATCCACAGACTCTTTGAAACAATTGCACTCTCAACCCATGAAGGGCCCATTATGGCATTTTGTGTCCCCTAGTGTCAATGTCAGCTCTGATACTATATCCAGTAGCTCCCAAAAGATTTGGGTATTCCGTTTTCTTGTGTGTAGTTACCTTGGAATATACCCATAGATCCCTTTGAAGCATAATCTAATATATTTTATATATTCTTGTGTTGGCACTGCGGTCTCCTTTCAGTTGACTGTCTGGTTCTGAGAACTAGTTTAGAACAAGAATTCCGTAAAGAATCAAGATTTTCTAATTAGATGGTTGAAATTGGCCTTCTGCTCACCGGCTGATGATTTTTTATTTTTGTATAAGTTGAGCAACACCTCATTGGCTGTCCATCTCCTCTCACCTCTAAAAACAGGATGGTCTATTAGTCATTGTTGTAGATTCCCATGGGTCAAGGGCTTCCAGTTGTCACTCTGGCCTTGCTGCCTATCTATTATAGTAATTATATCCACATTGCCACATTATTAAGTGCTGTCACCTGGCCTTTGCTATTCTGAAGTCATATTATCCATATTGACACTAGGGAGTTTGTTTCCATGGAAGCATCTACTACTATCATGGCTGGTGCACAGGAAATAGCCTCTCTGAACTTCTTAATGATGCTGATTGTGTTCCTCATCACTTCAGCAAAGGGAGTGTCCTTTAGTTCCTCCTGGGAACACAGCTGGCAGGTTATCTGGTCTCATATACCTCATCTACTCCAATCCTCCTACTTTGAAACTCCTTGCTCTTTCTTCAACATTCTTCTAAGACAGTCTGGTATTTTATTCTGGTTAGTAAATGTAAGCACTTCCAAATTAATTAAAAAGTACTTGATAGTCATATTCAGCTTCCTCACATGCATGAATTATTTCTGTCTTGTTGTAAAGTAAAAGATAGTCTCATGCTTGCTGATATATGCTCAATAGTTATTCAAAAACATAAAAGACATGTTGGTATCTCTCTCTGTCTCCCTTGTCTCATCATTTCTCCATTTGAGTTTTCCCTTCTATCACCTCATTCCAACTCTTTCTTGTCCTCAAAGAAATATTTTCTTGAAAAAGTTGCCTTTGAATGAGAAAGCAATCAGCTTAGATTCACCACTCAATAAAGCAAGATATTTAAAAACAGGAATGATAAAGACTGTCAACCCCAAAAGTGAGATGTCAGTGAGGTGATGCAGAGAAGTGGTGGTAAAACTCATGCCCTTGCTCTGTCGAGTCCCCTATGCCTTGCCTGCTGCTTCTCTGCCCACTCTGGGCAACATGACTGAGAACAGGCTATTATGTAAGATATGATTTTTAATCATGTTTCAAGTGATGTGACTTTTAAAAAGATAATTTCTTTTTTCTTTCCAATACTGTTATATTGGTTTTATTTTCTTCTGTAGCATGGAAATACACCCGTCAGATCTCCTACTTTGGGGCTCCTGCTGCTTCCCCTCTGGATTCATCACATTTGTGCCGGGATCATGGTTCTTTCAGACTGCTCCTAGCCAATGACTGTACAAGTATACAAAGACAGAAATATTCTGGAAAAATGTGGAACTCTTCCAATGGGCAACTTCACCTAGGACTATACCACAATCCAAGACCCTTCCAGTCCAATTTTCCTTTCTTTTCTTTTTCCTTTATTATAATAGATATCAGACCTGCATCACAGTTAGAAGGCTCTTCCTGCCTTCTTCTGTTTCCTTCCCCAATACATTGCTTGCACATTGCATTAGTTATCCAGTGCAGTGTGACAAACTATTCCAAAACTTAGCATCTTACAACACACGTTTGTGATCTCGTAGTTACTGTGGGTGTGGCTTAGCTGGGTCCTTTGCTTCAGGATTGCTCACAAGGCTACAGTCAAGGTGTCAGCCAGTGCTTGGGTCTCATACTACAGGATCTTCAGTGTTTTGCTTCTCATGCACTGTTCTGCTGAGGGCCATGGTCCCTCGCTGACTGTTCGCTGGAGGTCTGCCTTTGTCCTTTGCCATATGTGTCTTCTCACCATGATGGTTTGCTTCATCAAAGCCAGCAAAAGGGAGTCTTCTAGAAAGATAGAAGTCACAACATTTGTAGCTTAATCACAGAAATGAAATCCCATTACTTTTCCATTTCTACTGGTTAAAAAAAAGTCACTCGACCAGTCTGCACTTAAGAGGAGGGGATTACACAAGGCTTGAATGCCAGGAAGAGGGGATCGTGGCAGGTCATCTTAGAAGTCACCTCCTGTGCACATGTAATACCATCATGTTTGCTTCTCAGAGGATTCAAACTAACTCATCTTTTCTAAAACCAATATTCTAAAGAATAGCTTTGCTTATTAGGACATTTAATATTAATAAGGGTATAATCTCATTAAAAATGGGAAAAAATTTTTTCTTCTGTTAGAAAAACTTTTGACAAATTAAATTTAACTGAATTTATTTATTTGAACAACAACAGCAAAAAGATTCATGAATCAGGCAGCACTTAGAACCAGAAGATATTCAGAGAGCTGTGAGCAGTACTCATTGACAGAACTCTGAAGTAAAGAACAGAAGTAGCTTGATTGGTTACAGCTAGACATTTGCCTTATTTGGACGTGGTCTGATCAGCTGGCAGCCTGTGAATGGCTGAATCTTGGCTGCTTGTGATTGGCCAAGACCTGGCTACGTGTTACAAAAATTAGACTCCTGAGTTATGTTTCAGTTCATGTATGTACTAAGCTAGGCTGCAGTTCCTTACGTAGGAACTCAAAGTACAGAGACAGTCTCAGGCCAGTGGCCTCTTGCTTATTTAATTTAACATCTGTTTTAATGTGTCTGGATAAAGAAAATTTTAAAAAGATAGTTTTGTGTGAGATATGTCATTTAGTCACATTTGCTGGTATAATATTTTCTTCCTTAGTAACTACAACTTTTAGTAAACACTTCATTTCTAGCCCTGGTAAAAAAGAATATTTCTTATGCATTGTAAATTAATTGATTCTGATTTCATAACTGTGACTACAAATGGTGTGGAACTCAAAGTGAAATCACCATAGGCAGGAGTACTATTTCCTTGGCTAATATTAGCTAAGGCTTTATTTTTTTTCTTTTCACAACTAAGATGATTTGTTTCACATTAGTTGCTTGAACTAAAGCCTCAGAGTAATTCCTGCCATTGATAAGAAACTCTTTTAAGATTGGTGCATGGGAATGTGGGCTGGTATATAGGTGAAAATGTACTACAGGCTTCATTTGTTGTGATAAAGTGTAATGCTATGCAACCAGCAAAAAATTAGTTTGAATCCCTGCAATGCCAGATTAATAGGAAATCATTTTTCTTCAGTGATACAGGAGACATGTAGAAACTACAGAAGTATTATTTTAGATTTTGTGAATAGGAAAACCAAGACATATAGCACCAATGTCCTTTCTTTTCTCTTACTAAATACGTGAGTAGTGGAATCGAGACCAGGTTGATGCTCTAGCACCCTGGCCAATTGATCTTTCTATCATAATGCATCTATTAATATTTTGGCTTTCAGAATTACCTGAGGAAATCTGATAATCTGGCAAGGTTTCAGGGAAAAGTGACTAGTGTATCAAAGGAGCAAAGGCTCTGCACGAAGGTAAGAGCTAAATAAGAAAATCTAGGTATAATTCCACAGGGATATAGAGTTTTTTTTTAAAGCTTTGTCTGAAATAGGGTTGGGAAGGAATAAAAAAATGAAATTAGGAAAGGATACATTCATACTGACTATCCAGGGCAGGGGGTTGAGGATTATTAAAGGAAATAGTGAAAATTCATTGTATGAGACAATAAAAGTTAGACCAGCTGTGGTGTTCCAGAATGCACCCAAAGTAATCCTAGCTGGGCTCCGGGGAGTTGCCTGACCTGGGTAGTAATTTCCAGCTCTGACTTAGAATCTTTATTATTGCATTAGTTTTGTGGGGTTGGCTCCAGGCAGAAATAGTTTACAATGGTGACTGTCCATTATTTCCTGTAGTTGAATCCATATTTTTGTGGGCTGCCTCATGTTCAGGGCTGCTAAAATCTTCTACCTTCTTCATGGCTTTGGGGAATCTGATAGAAATTTTCACACTGCAGTATGGACAGCTTGCAAAATAAAAAGCTTGCAATGGGATATGTGGTGTTCATGCCAGCGGCGTTCATCACTCACTATTACCTGTGGTTCAGACTGATCTAGGAATGTCCTTCTTCAGAAACTCTTCCATGTGACCAAAAAAACCTCATATAGCATACAGCCTCTTTTACAAACTGAAAGATTTAGTGCTAAAGTGATAGAGTTCATGAGTTTACATAAAAATTTTGGTCAGTCTTATATATAGATGATAGATGAGAGGTGAGATTACTTTCTTTTTATGAAGGTTTATGCAGCCAATTTGTTGTTACTATTATGCAAATTTTTTCCTTAGATTTTGAACCTAAGCCTTTGTCCTTTAAAGCTTTATTTCACTTTACTCCAGAGTAGACCAACTAGAAAGAATGGGTTCCAGGTGTGCAAACTGCTGTTGGCCCTAGCTCTCAGGGTGACTGTGGGGGCACAGGGGAGCTGGAGCCCCTGGGACAGTCACCTTTAGCTGAAGGTGACTTGCCCATATACCTCAGTGTTTGCCATACAGCCTTTCTCATGTATGCGTACCATGCCACATGCAAGTTTGGTACGCACTGCTCTTTCCTTTGTATAATCCTTCTGGATCACTTTGATGCCCTGAAACATACTGAGAAAGATCAAGGGTCCTATATGTTGTGCTTCTCTTTATTGACTATTTCTCGCAATTGGCTTCCTTCCACCAAAACTTCCCCTTGCATCTACCCAGACGTAAAAAAAAATGTCTACTTATGAGTTCTGAACATTTCTAATGATAATAACTCTTTGTCTTGATCTTATTTCAAAAGCTCTTTTTTAGCCAAAATGACTTGCATGCTTGTTTAGGATAGAGTAGAAAGATAAAGTGCAGGGAGGGAAATTTTGAGATCTAGCTAGACTTCTTACGCTTGGGCAAATTACCTAGATTTCTCTGGGCCTCGTGTGTATGAAAGATGCTGATGATCTCCAGTGTCCTTTCAACCATTACCAGTCTATAGAAATTCTCAGTTTAGTCATGCTACCATCTGGTTATTACTGTTATGGTAAGTGATTCGTGATCACGTAACATATGAAAATGCTGTAAATATGAAACCAAATATTTTTATTGCAGACTATGTGTTCATATGTTCAACACGTGAGTATACACTTCATGTAAAGCACTGTGCTGGGGATGCAAAGCCCTTGTCCCTAAGAAGTTTATCTTCTGGTGGTGACATAATAAACAGAAAGTTATATTCATACAGTGAGGTTGATGATGGAGATGATGTCTACACTCAAGCTGCCTTGCCAAGGGAGGGGTGGATGCAACTTCCCGAGAGGTGCCTTTGGTTCAATAAAGGGGTGGGAGGAAGAAACAGAAGGCATCTGCATTGTCTCAGTGCCCACAGCTAGCAGCCTCGCTCTGTCTTTGTGTGGAGGCATCCTGCAGCCTTGCTGAGCTAGTAAGGTATTGATGTTTGTTAGTTATTTGTTGATTTTGCTAGTTACCTTACAAGGTGCAATGATTATGTTTGTTAGTTCTCTGATGACAGACTTGCATGGGTTTTGAATAAAGGGTCACAATCCTAATTTCCCCGTAAGTCTGTTGTTTTTAGTGAGCAATTTTGCAGGATGGAAATTTTCTCAGAAACACATATGAGTGTTTTAGGCAAAAAAACCCTGCAAAATCATTCTTAGTTTTCAGTACAGTGCCAGCTTCCTTATCTGAAACCAGCGGGGTCAGTATGTTTTGGAATTTTAATTTTTTTTAGATTTTATCTATACATGGTTTTTCTGTACTGGTATATGGACTGTGTATTATCTGTATCCAGCACACTGCAGTCAAACACATTAGAGTGAGGGGGATAAATGAAAATTATGGGTAGCTTCAGTTGGTTTAGGTTGCCATCAGATGAGTTATGAAAAGCACTTTTGGTTTTCAGAGCTCTCTTGAATTGACAGCCTAGGTATCTCGTATAGTCGCCTTTAACCTGTTGTGCTGGCTCCACTGTAACTTAGTGCCCTGTGAATGCTGGCTTCTCAGGGAGCGGCAGGCTTCCTAGCCTACCTCTGGGGAAGCAAGAAATGAGCTGCCGACTTCTAGCTCTCTGCCTAGTGTGTTTGGGTAACATGACCATGCTTCCCCATCTGAGGTTCAGCCCTGGCTGGGAAAGAGAATACAAGGACATTGCATTTGACCTTTTTTCCTTTTCTGTTTCTTCCTCTTGACTTCTTCTCCCTATTCTAGCAGGACTTCCTCCCTCATACCCAGTAGAGACTTCTCTTATGTCACGTTGTCTTCCTGTGCTGTTCTACAATGTATAGAAAGAGCTCTAAGGTCTAAGTAAAATCTCTTGCTATGCTGGGTTCCACTTTCCTCAAGAACAAGAGATTATCAGAAACGAAAATATTTTAGTTTAACAGTCAAAAATATTATGCACATCTCATCAGCGTGATAGAGTTTAAAATTGAATCACTTGACTGTAAGTTTTATATGTGCATATGTGTATGTATATACACAAATACACGTTTATATCTCAGTATACATCTTCTAGATTATGTAAAAGTTCATAAAAGAGTGGAGCCTTTTAGCATAAGAGCCATTTTACCTGCTAAATGTATAAAAACTTTTATGAGCATCCCAGTTTCAGGAGTATTCTAGTTGCAAATGTAGAAAATTGTAAGTATTTTATTTTATATATATATTATTATATATAAAAAAGTAATATATTTTTGAAGTGGGAGGATTAGCTGAAGTATCTCATGCTTACTCAATATTTCAAAAATCAGTACTAGCCATTATATATGTACATACATCACTAAAAGTGAAGTAGTTGGCCGCTTTTGGGGAGGATGTGGGGGTGCAGACAGGAAGGTGCTGAGAGAGCTGCATTGTTGAAATAGTCAAGTTCATGCAACATAGAACTTTCAGGAACAAATCCCTTCAGTAACTGTGGGACTGTGTGTGTAAGGAGAAGGCAATGTCTGCTCACCATTAATATGATGGCTTCAGTGCACATTATCTGTGAATGGTAAATTGAACTCACTGCCAACATTTGCAGGATAAAATATGTGGCCCGACAAGCACAGGGGGAAGAACTATTTCCCCAGGTTTTCTCCTCTAGCCATAATAATATTACGTGAATCAGGATTTTGAGCCCTGCTTCCTGTTAATATGAAGGGAGGATATGATGAATCCCAAAAAATAAACCCACGTGTTTTAAATATAGTATGTTGGAATCTTGGAATAGGAACATCCTAATACTATTTCTTTGTTTTAAGAATGAAAAGCAGGAACCTGGAGAAAGGAGGAGACACATTTATTCATTTGCCACTGTGCTGGTGGTAGATTTATATTCTCTTTTCAAAGCATGATGAGACTCTTGGTTGGACTCTTTTCTTCAAGGCGAATTAGGATAAAGTTGGTTCATTTTTATTTTATTTTAAAAGGATTATTTAGTGAAGCCCCATTTAAATCTCAAGCACAGGCACTAGGGTTAGTGTTCTATAGCATTTTTCATGTTGGCTAAAAGTTGTTCCTTTCACATATATTCTAAGCACACGCTGGTGTTGGTTTACATATAAACTCATATAAATCTCCCCGTATTAGACCTTTGAGTCCACTTTCTCCTTTATGTCCATTACTTTTTCCAGTTCTTTCTTGTTGTGTGCTCTTTATTCTCCTAGGTTTATTGATTTCAAAGAGAATATGAATGAATAGAAAAAAATAAAGGTGGAAAAAATGAAAAGAAGATTCTTTGCATTCTAAGCAGCCAGCTTTCTGCCTTGCACGTGGCATGGTGCTTAAGAGAGCAGAGCTGTGGAGGCAGAGTGTCCGTGTTTAAATTCCAGGGCCACCGTCCCACCTCTGTATGAGCTCAAGCAAGTTCCTCAACTTCCCTGTGCTGCCATTCCTTGTCTGAAACCAGAGAAAATAATAATAGTACTAGGAGATTTTTTTGGGCGGTGGTGTGAGGATTAAATGAAGTAATTAAAACACTTAGAACGGTATCCTAAACAAAGAAAACACTAAAATCACCTCCTGATACTTTCTCTAAGTCTAGAATTGTCTATCTGTACTCATGTTCTTTTCATTTTTCATCGGCTTTGTATTGTCACTTTTTGCCCCATCTCTTTTCCTGTGTTTTGGCTTCATAACTGGGCCCAACAGGGATGGAATGTGAAACTGACAGAGTTCCAGGTGTAAGGGATACAGAGTGATTGAGACTGGTTAGTCCCCTGTCCTCTTGGAGCCAATATTCCAGGAGAAGCAGATGACATCTATGAAAAACCTAAATTCAGAGAACGTTAAGTACATGGCTGAAAATAAAACAGTGATGAGATGGAGATTCACGAGGGTAGAAGGGATTTAGTTACTTTAGATGAAGTGGTTACAGAAGCTCTCTTTGAGGAGGTGATATTTGAACAGAGATCTAAATGTCGAGAAGAAGGCAGCCATGCAAAGTTTTGGTAGAAGACCTTCCAGGTAGAAGAGCATTCCAGAGAAAGGAATCAGAAATTAGTAAATTACAGAGTCTTAAAGACTGGCTTGGACTGTTCAAGGAATACAAAGTACAGCTGGAGAGGGATGAACAGTGGAGAATGTGGCCAGAGGCAAGGTTACAGAGAGAGGCAGAAGTCAGAGTATGTGAGCTTGCAAAGTAGGCTAAGGAATTGGGATTTAGTGCAGGCTTTTTCAACAGCAGCACTATTAACATTGGGACCAGATCATTTTTTATTGTGGGGGTTATTTTGTGCATGGTAGGATGTTTAACAACATCTCTAGCCTCTATCCATTAGATGCCAGTAGAACTAACCACAGCTGTGACAATTAAAAATGTCTGTAGGCATTGTCAAATGTTCCCAGAGACGCAAAATTGCCCAGGGTTAAGAACCGCTGATTTAGAGTATTTTCAACAGGCAATAATATGATCTGATTTACATTTTAAAAATATAATTCTGGCATATTTGTGGAAAATAGGGAGACCGGTTCCAGGAAGGAGATGATAGTGGCTTAGAATCTAGTGGTGTCAGTAGAGATGTTTAATTAATATTGGTAGTTAGTATTTTTTGAAAATAAGATGGTATGAATAAAAACTTAAAAACAATTTACAAATGAAGCAACAGCACAATGCCTGGCACATGGTAGGCACTCAGTAAATGTATGTCGAATGAACAAATGAATGGCTTTCTTATGGTTGTTTTAATGTAATCGTTGCCACCATAAACAGTTAAGGGATATAAAATCCACAGTCAATGTAACAGTGGCTTTGGCTTAACTTTGAATAATGAGCTGTACGTAAGACTTTTTGGTTGTTGGAGATTGATACTGTCAATAATGCAGGTTAGTCCTTAATAGCCCTCAGTATAGACTGAGTAATTCTTAAGTACAGACTGAACCATTTAGATTATTCTACATTAGAGGGAATTCCTAAAACTAGTCTTAGTTTCACATTCCTTCAGCTTGAGATAACTAGGTCTTATCCTAAACTTGATTACAGAAAAACATGAATACAAGGTATTTGAACTATGTTAGGGCTAGCAGTGATTATTTCCAGCAATAGATAAAAACCGTCTTCTTTTTGTGTTTTGCATCCTAAAACATGCTCTGAGTACCAAAACCTTTTAACTTGAGTTGATAAAATTGGCTTGGATCCCTGTTTCTTTTTTTATTATATTTTTTGTTTGAAATTATTCTTGAGGCTATCTGTTGTATGCTATCCATCTGAGCATTAAAGAATCAGAAGAGTACAAAAGTGACAGAGGACACGGTACCCTAGTACTGTGATGGATGAATGGCAACATTTTAGAGGCTCCAGTTTGACTGTTTCTCTGGGTTCTTCTGGAGGTTGCCAAGCTGTGCTGGATATCTCAGAATAGATTTTACTGTGATGTGTCTTTGCTTTCCCCTGCCAATTGGATTGGAAATATCACAAATAAAAGTGTTTCTCATGGCATTTCCACATATCTTTCTCCAGGAAAAGCAATATATATAAGATATATAACTATAACATACTCCATCTGAAAAATGATCAATCTTCAGGGATATTTGAGTCATTTCAAGATTTAGGTAAAAGCCAGTGTCATCTAATTTTCCTGTTGAATCTAAATTACAGTTGGCCCCAGGTGGTTGCCATTGGTTTGTCAAAGAATTATCATCATAAGAGCCTCTCCTGGTTCATGACATCTGGATGCTTTGGTGAATTCTGTAACTTTTCATAAAGTGCCTCTTTGAAATCAAAAAAAAAAAGTTGATTTGTGTTAGAAGTTAGTTAGAAGGGTGAAAAACTGTGGCAAAGGAAGTAAAAACATTAAATGTGATCAAACTCCTTAAACTGAAATTTGTAGACTCAAACGGGCTTTCCAGGAAACACTGAGAGAATGGTGGGCTCTTTGTCAGTGACTGGAGGGCATGCTAGAGGAAAATGACAAAACTCTTTCTCAATTATTTGGTAATGCTCAGTGGACTGAACAATTACTAAAATGTTAAGATAGTAATGCTTCCTTTTTGTCATTTAAAAATAGAGATACAATTTGCTACATATATACTTTATTCCAGTTTAAATAAAACAATAAAATATCATTGAATCATGGACTATAAATTTCCCATGGAACTAGAAAGAAAATAAATTTTGCTACTAATATTCCTAGTTAGGGAAGTAAGTAGAGGCATTTAACAACAAGTCATCTGTGTATTTTACCTCTTTTTTACATGCTTTTTTAGATGAATATACAAACAAATAAATACTGAATATGCCAGACTGAAGTGATTTCAAATAAGCCATAATTGTTTGAGTTCCTACTCTAAACCTAAACAATGTTTTGAAATGTACATAGATTTTTTGCAGTCATTTTTATTTCTTTCACTGAGAGAAACAAATAATCGATTGTTCGTGCTGGGGCCCATCAATCATTCGTTATCAAGGTTCCTGTTTCCAGTTTAATAAAATCTGTATTTATGTTGGGAAATTCCAACCCAATTAATTGTCTTGGAACATAAAATGTGATAGGTGTGACCTCGTGGCATAAACCCTATTTGTTCTTTCTTTGGGTTTTATGCTCCTTCCTGTGAATGGGCAGAGAAAAGCTCACATGTGAGTGTTCACCACTAGAAGAAGGACGAACCTTTGCGTCAGGGTATTGTGACCACCTCAGGGGAAAAGTGGCTACGTTGTGTCAGGGAGATGGAGGCGCCTGTGATGGAGAGACGACAAGAACAATGTCAGTGAAGAAACGAGTTGTGCCCTCCACAGGGAGGAGAAGGAAGTTAAACAATCTAACTAAAATCTTTCAAGATGAACTAATCCTTGTGGTACAAATGACAAAGATTGAACCGATTATGTTTTTAAAGGAAAAGATGTGGCCAATGATAAGATGTGCTGATGAAATTAAGAGACCAGTTGTTTCTTACCTCGGTCATGCTTTTTTTTTTTTTTTTAAAGACAGAGTCTCTCTTTGTTGCCCAGTCTAGTGTGCTGTGGCATCAGCTTAGCTCACAGCAACCTCGAGCCATCCTCCCACCTTGGCCTCCTAGAGTGCTGGGATTGCAGGTGTGAGCCACTGTGCCTGGCAGGTTGGTCATGATTTTTGAATAATTATTTTCACTACATGTCTCAAGTAGGTCCCATATCTGGAAGTGCATTTTACACTGTTCCTTTGCCTGAGTATCACAAAGTCACTGGACAATGTGCTCCCTGCTCTCCCCTCCCTTTTCTCTGGCTGGATGCCCTGAGCAGGTCAGGTTCTCACAGGGTAAGTTCTCAGAGTTCCTGAACTTTTCTTTAAGTTCTCTCAGTGGGCTTAAATCTTTATTTTGTAAATATTTGTTGATGTTTAGCTCCCCTCATAGACCAAAGATCTATCAGGGCTATAAACAATTTTCGTCATATTTGTCACAAATGTCCCCATTTCTTGGATCAGTGCTTTTCACATATGGCCCTACAAGTTTTCTGTGCATAAATAAATAACCCAGTCCTCACTCCCCCACATTTACAACTGTTCAAGCAGATATTTTACCAAAATTTGTGTATCCTTTACCTCTACCTAAAAAAAAAATTTTTTTTTTGTTTTTTTGAATCCTGAGCTGTGTTGTGCTCTGCTCTTTGTGATTTTGCTTTCCATTCTAAGTCATTTTTAAATTTAAAAAACAAAGCTCTGTGATCCAGAGTATAGTATCTATTCTTAGAAATTGGGAACAGCTGTATGTTATAAGAATCCAGTTCACAGAGTTAGTGGAATGTACGAAGTATTGTATTTTTCTTCTGACCTCATCGTAAACCTCTGGAAGAATAATGCACACCTGTCTGTCAATTTCAAGATAAACCAAAATGATCAAGAAACTTTATTTCACAGCTAGTCATATACTGAGTTCAGGTTTAAAATTTTATCACTTCGCATCATTTTATCTTAGAGAGAGATTGACTGCAGGCCGTGAAAGGGAAGCGATTCACATCAAGTTCCAGTAAGGATATAACTTGACCACTAGGCAGAGAGTCTATGTTAAAGCCAAAATGTCTTTACAAAAAGTTAACCCAAATTTGGATCTGCTATAAAATATACAAACTGAGGGGAGACTAAAAATTCTTCATTTTGGAATTCAGGGATGGAGAGAAAGAAAAGAGCACGTGTTTAATGGTCTTTTATATTGGTGCTCTGGACTCATTTTTCCCCCTCCTAAAACAAAACCAAAGAATTATTCTATGACCTGGGATTGACTTTCTGTAAATGTACATTTTACTGAGAAGTTATAAATAGTTTATGATGATTTTAAATTAAAACCAGAAGTTAAATTTCGAGCATGGAAGAGATAAATAAGTTAACTCTCAAAATTGAAGTGCCTTAAACTGCCTTATCATATATCAAATCGAAAACTCTCCAAGGACTCACTCTGGCTGTGATCAGAGCTATTCTTAGGAGAGCCTGTGTCTGTCTGCTCTGGTAGCTGGAATCCACGAGCGTTTGCTTTGGTTATTTTAGTCACTGAGGCTGTTTATATTGAAACACCCACTCTGGCTCTTACGTTAATAATTGTTAATGATGTGATAGTTAAAAGTGGGAGCGTAAGTCCAGGGCATTCGGAGACATTCCAATAGATTGAACAGTCCAAAGCTTAGGTAACTGCATGTTGGTGATGTTTGTAATGATCACAGGGGACAAATTATTACATCTAAGGAATTGGGAATAAGTCTGGGAATAACTAAGTGGGCTAATGACTGGTGGATGAACGAGGTTTTGACAAGGAAGGGTGTTAAAAACCAAGCCCCATGGACTTAAAGTATTGGTTTCTCTGAACCTTTCCAAAAGCATGGAAGAAATAGCAGGTCTCAAGAAAAATATAGGCCTCAAATCAAATCAAGCCTCTGCTATTTTCCTGCTTGCAGTATATAAGCTTTGGCAAATTACTGACCACCTTTAATCTCAGTTGCCATAGCTATAAAATGAAGTTATTAAAGTATTTTGTGGGATCAGTATTAAAAGATACAATGTAATAAGTGTCACATAGAACATAGTCAAAAATGATGTATATTAAGAGGCAGTATAGTGGAATGATTTAACTTTCTTGCTTTATTAATTATTAGCTTTGTGATAAGATCATTTGTTTCTTAAAGTTTTTCCTTCTTCGGTAAAATAGGAAAAATAATACCAGAGTTGCAGACCTGTTTGAGGACTAACATGAGTTAATGTATGTAAGAGCTTAGCGTATTACCTGGCATGTGGTTAGCTCTAAACATTGGCAGCTTTAATTATAATCATTAACACACTACTTACAACGATTAATAAGTCATACTATTTAGTCTTGATGTGCCTCAGTTTTTCATTTCTTGAATTAAATTTCCCTGGAACAAAAGTGGCTTTTTTTGTTTGTTGGCAATGCTGTAAAGTCTAGCCATTAGCCCTGGTTAGTAGAGGAGGAGCAAAGACTTTGGGAAAGTCTTTGCCGGGTGGGAGTTTTGCCCTTCTGTTTATGGAGAGAGGGAATATGTGCGGATAATGAGCATTACTCTTTCCAAAGAAACATTACATTGTTTCTTGTTTTTAAAGTGCTTTGAGGCAAAGAAACACCAGACTGAGTCCAGAAGTCCTAGCAATTTCGGTATTTTTTTTTTAAAGGTCTTACTATTTCAGTCGTTTCTGGTTTTCTGTCACATATTCAATGTTTTCAGGAAATGGCTTTAGTTTTCATTTAATTTATGTACACGTTGGATTAGATGTGTGTTGACTGTCATGACTCCAGAAATAGTCAGTGTTAATTACTGTCCTAATTCTTAGCGACCGGTTTTCAAACATACAAAACAAGACCTAGTAGAGAGTGTAAGCAGCCTTAATAAGTTATCTCACTAGTCCCACACGCTCCCATGCTTCTAAGCAAATATTTCTGAAATTATCTGCAGTTACCTGAGTCTTTGAGGTAAACATTGCATTAAGGAAAATACTTTTTTCCATTTGTGTCTTTGCATTATTGCTCATTTGTATCTATTTGGTAGGCTAATGCTTGTTAATGTGCCTATATGGACAATTGTTATCAGTACATACATTTATTTTTGAGCTCTCCAAATGCAGCCAAACAGAAAGGTAAAATAACCAATCAATAGGTAATATTCTTAATTTCAGGGTTGTTACTCTGCATGATCTAAAATATACATTTATGACCTGCCCATACTGAACACCACAGGAGACAAAACACTGGGGGGAGCAAGAGGTAGGGGAGGAAAAATAACTTTTCTGCACCCACCCTGGATTCATGGTGGAGGCCCCTATGACAAAGATGTTAATACAAAAGAAAAGCATGCAAGTTTATTTAATATCAGCTTTACATGGCATGTGAGCCTTCATAAGGAAATGAAGGGGTGATGAAATGGTTAAACAGAGTGTGTTTAACAGTAGGTTTAGTAAAGAGTGGAGAGTCATGGGGAAATAGGATAGGGCAAAAGGAGTCTGATCCAATGGTAGTGAAATGGGGGCACTTAGCAAGCCCTGTTGGTCCAGATTCTTCTGCGTGCCCCTTCTTTTCAGAGTGGGGATATTCCTTTCCTCTTTGTGTAGGGAGGGCACCTCTCACATGCGAATATTGTGACTTGCTTCAGGGGAAGGTCAGAAAATCCTTCCAAGGTTTTATGACCTGCTTTAGGGGATGGGTGGGGGTGGCAGAAAATCAGAGAGACCTTTCTTCTTCTGCTGTTTTCTCTAGCTTAAAATGGTCACTATGTCAAGGTGGCATGTTTTGGGGTAGTGTGTCCTGAACCCCACCAGAGATAAGTAGCAAAAATTATTGGAGGTCACATTTTTACCATTTTAGATTGTCTGGGTGTCAACTATTGCCCTGAACTTTAAGTGGGCAACAATATGCAATTTCTCTTCCAAGTGGGAGAATTAAGTGCCTTTGGAAACTGTGAACTCTTTCCAGGATCTAGCCCTCTGTTTAATACTGCATACCTTTGGCCATGGGGCAAGCTGGACAAGGTAGAGAATTTCCACAGACTATTCTGGTGTTACGGTCACTTAATGTGGGGATGAAAGGCATGTAAATAGGCTGCAAGGAGAAGTTTTTTTTGTTTGTTTTCATTTTTCTATTTTAGATTGTTATAGATAACAAACAAAAAACAAAAAACAAAAACACTGTTCATATATCAGCAACTTCATATGATCTGCCTACCAGATTGTGACCAACAGTGTGTTAGGTATCGTTTTATTCCTGGGAGGCTCTCTGAATCGAAATGTGACATGAAAGGTAAATTATGTAGGTCATATTCTCAGTCAATTGATAGAATGTTTAATCCTATTACTGCCCTGTTGTTCCAACTGGACTGTGAGGATCTTGAAGTCAGAAATTGTTTATTTTTTAGGTCTCAGCTCAGCTCAAATTTGACTTCTACAGGGAAGTGGTTCTCAGACTCACCTCCCCCATCTGTATTTTCTCTCAAAACAGCATGTTTTTTCTTTCATAGTCTTTATCATCATTTGTTAATTGTATGAAATATAATTTACCAGCATGGTTGCATTAACCTTTACAAATGTCTCCCCTCTTCCCTAGATTACTAAAAAGAACCCATAATTCTATAGGCTCCTTAATCGTAGATCAGCTCGTAGATATTTGTGATGCAAAATCTGAGAGAAAGTGGTGAATTCTGCAGGAGGTTAAAACAATCTACACAATAAGGAAGTGAGAGAGAGGGCAGAGAGCAAGGACAGGTTGTAAAAGCCAAAATGAATGAGGGTGCGGAGAATTTGCTATAAAGTGAGTGGATAACTGCCACTAAACATACATACCCATGAATACCTCTATTTATATGTTGCTGTTATTTATTAGAGAAATGACCAATGCTTCAAAAATGTGTTTTATTGCTAGAGAAAAAAATCAGTAAAATCTCAAACTTTAAAAAATTGATTCAATATTATAGCTCAAATTTTATTCCATAAAATATCCATATAACTAGATAGCTATCACATTGAAAACTATTTCAAATTTTTCTCTTTGTTATGTGGTGTTTGCTTCCGTGGTATATCTGGCTCTAAGTAATCTTCTGTAAGAGAACTTCGTGTTATTGGCAAGGCGCTTCTGTTCTTTTTAGATAACAATTTCCTGGTAAAATGCAACCATTTTCAGCTATGAATAATGTAAGCATCAACAACACGTGCAGAAATGACTTATATAATCCTTAACTGTCCACCGGGGAGTCAGAGTCAATGAGCAAGTGGAAAGTATTTTGAAGAGATAGATATTGAAGTACATAGAGGTAAAATATGAAGTTAACTTCAGAATGGTTGTATTAGAAAGATATAAAGGTTTCAGTGGCTCAGGTTCCATTATATACTAATGAAAGGAATTTTCATTTCATATAGAAGTTGGATTGAGGCCATACCTGCATGGAATATATCTTTATTTTAAAAGAGAGTTTCCTAAAAGCAAATTGACCCCTTTCCCAACACTTCCTTATGAATTAAGAAAAAAAACTTAACAATTTATAATGTAGGAGCATGAACTCAGACTTCAAACAAAAATAGAAAGTAAGAGAAAATGAAGATTCCATCCAACACGATGCCAGGCCTGGAGCATTCAGTAGTTCACATTTTCTGGGCTGTTTTATTTGGAAAGATCTCTCCTGCTGCTGGTTATTTTGGGCCCCTAAAGCATTGAGGGCACAATTGTGTTACAATGAGATGTAGACTTTCTGGTGGTAGTTTAATTAATACTTTGTATTTTCTTTATATTCTCAAGTCTTTCATCAAAAGAGATTTAGTAGAGTTCAAGGGAGGGTTTTATTGTAACTATGAGAAGTTAACGTGTTTATTGATCTTAGAAGGAAAATTAAGTTGTACAAAAACATTTTTTTTCCTAAGTCAAATGTCAAGGCAGTGCAAGGATTTATAGCTAATCTTTTAAACAGTTCATAATTTTATATTGCCATCTTAATCTCCTAATTTCATAAAGGAAATTATGCATAAGGGAAGTCTGTTATTTCAGACTTGCAGAAGTTTCCTCAAAATACCCTCCGAAGGCTCTATCAAAGCAGAAATTATTTGACATGGTTCAGTATGAATTTATTACACAAAGTGGAGAGGCTTTGACTAGTGAACCCAAGTAGGTTACAAACTGTGGTCCAAATGTCATTTTGAAAAAAGAAACAGGTTGGACAAGTTGGTCAAGGTAGAGGCATCTCTTGATATGAGTATTTAGGAAATGAAGCAGCTTCCTCATTCATAATGCTAATGAAAGGAAAATCCTAGGACTTTCTTTAAACAGATTAATGGGCTGCTATATTTTCAAGCTGTTGACAGTTTGTTTTGGCACTTCAAGAAGTGCTATAGCATTCATGCATGATAAATTATGAGAGATTAGTGATCGTTCAATTTAGAATGAGCTAATGGTGTGTTTGTGTCGGAGAACTTCACTTACACAATCATGTTCCTGGCACTAAGCAAGCATGCCAGACTTGGGGACCCATGAAGTGGCCGTACCAGAACCCAGGGGTTGAACATGGCGGTAATGGAGGCCATAAAGGCATGGACTACCTTTCATGTTTTAATTCGTCCCAGTGCATTTGAGGTCCATGAACAGAAGCTGTTCTCCAGCATCTGCCAGACAAATACATGTGTTTTGTTTTGTTTGTTTATTTTTTTAGAACATAAAAAAAGTTGTAAAGCATGAGAATTTGCCAACAGCTGGACTACAGTCTTTCATGGGGTAAGCTTCTTCCTCATATTCAGGAGTATAGATTTGCAGAAGTTATATTCTCATGTCTGTGACTTCAGACTCTAGAAGAAGTCTAGGACAAGAATTAGGTCATTCTTTGAAAATAAAATCTATTAAGGCCATTATTTAATTCCAAACCACTATCACAATATATTTGGCTTTCCCCTCCAAGAAAATGGCATTCATGAAATTTGCCATAGCTCTCATTCTGTAAAACTAAGTCCTTTCTGTTTTCTGGGTTAGCTGTTGTAGGGATCTTTATCTCTGTTTTTTGGCTGACCAGAACAAATTCCCTTATAACTCACTTATGTTCTGTTAAGGGTTTCATTCTGTGTGACAAAGGCATCAGAGAGGATCCTTTGTTTATTCAATAATATTTATTTAGTATCAACTATGTGCCAGGCATTACTCTAGGCCTGTGTTTTCCAACAGGAACTCACTTGCCCCATGTGCCTACTGAGCCCTTGAAGTAGACTAGTCTGAACTGAGGTGTGCTGTCAGTGCAAAGCACACGCTGGATTATATGGAGAGCAACAAAAAAGAAGGTGAAATATTATGTTAATATTTTCTTTATTGATTATATGTTAAATAATAAATTTTGAATGTATTAGTTAAAACGTTAAATAAAAATGTTATTAAAATTAATTTCACTTGTTTCTTTTTAGTTTTTTTCATGTAGCTATTAGAAAATTTAAAATTACATATATAGCTTTCATTATGTTTCTATTGAATGGTGTTGTTTTAAGAACTTGAGTTTTATCAGTGAACAAAAGGGACAAAAATTCCTGCCCTGATGAAGATTACTTTCTAACCACAAAGTTAGAAAGACTGGAAGAGGAGATGAGACCAGAAGAGGAAGAGGAAACCAGATTGGAAGAGGAGACAAGACGGGACGAGGAAGAGGAGACCAGACCTGATGAGGAAGGGGAGACAAGACCAGAAGGGGAGATGAGACTGGAAGACAAGGAAGAGGAGACCAGACTGGAAGAGGAAGAGAGTGTTAAGTTCTTAATATGCAATGCTTCATTCAGACCTCATGAACCATCCTATAAGATAATTATTATTCTCTACCTTGTTTACAGATGAGAAAACTGAGGCTTAGAGAAGTTATATAATCTGCCCAAGGTAACACCTTAACTCAGGAAACTGAGAATCAAAACCAGGCCTGACTCTGGAGTC
This sequence comes from Avahi laniger, assembly GCA_963575035.1. Lineage (NCBI taxonomy): Eukaryota > Metazoa > Chordata > Mammalia > Primates > Indriidae > Avahi > Avahi laniger. The sequence goes on along the minus strand of CAUYSK010064776.1, from coordinate 941 downwards.
TCTGCTCTTAGCCATTATGCAAGTCAGATACCTTCTTTCTGCCTATATGGTTGTTCCCACAGCTTCCTCCAAAGTTGTCCTCAGACTGGCCCTGGGGCTGAGCCACAGCTGCTGTCCTGGTGATTTCCAACCTCAGATTTTATTTTTACTGCGGTTGCGGGGAGGGGCACAGTCTTGGGCTGGAGGACAGAAATTGAGCTTCTTGTGCTGTTCCTTCTCCGGACACAAGAGGGTGAACTCTCAGCAAGTATCTCTTGCACTAGGCCCACTTGCCCCATCAGTAACGTGGGAAGAATAATCCTACTCCCGGTGCCTGCCAAAATTACTCTTTTTGAGATCATATATGGAAGAAATCTGCATAAAGAATTAGTACTTACTAGACTATGTATAGATACAGCCCCCAGCCAAAGTTCCAGACTTAATTCCCAAAAGTTCCCAGCAAACTTGGAAAACCTCCAAAGGATCCTCACCTCCCTGCCTTTGTTCATGCCTTTCCACGTATCTGAAAGGCTTCCTCATCGTCATCTACCATAATCCTACCTATCCAAAAGGCCTAGTTCATAGGCTTCCTCCTAGAAGGTGTTTGTGGACAGCTGTCCTTGAAGTGATCCATTTCTCCCACCTAATCTTTGGCTGTAAGCACTTAAGGCAGGCATCACTCCTAGCCTTACCATACCATTACTGATATATAGGACATCTCCTCTATAGAGGACATGTGTTGGTTTTTGCTTGCCTAAAGGGTTTTTCTCACCCTTTTAGTAACAACTTGATTTTCCTCTGGTGAACAACCTTCCCTCACTTTCAATCTATATGATTTGGATGGGGTCAACCCCACTTCCAAATCTAGAGGTAGGCATTTGACATAGACCTATTCAGAGTTACTATAATGGGTTCAGTAAAGGGCAGGTGACTTAATTAAAAACATTGAGAATTACTCCTAG